>JAWZSL010000116.1:0-113169 GCA_034769285.1 Lutjanus argentimaculatus
CATGCAGCAGATATGTGTGCGTGCGTGCTGTGGCATGGGTAAAACACAACACAGCCTATTGATTAACACAAAGGGCTATGATTAAGAAGCACATGCATGATCCGGGTCTGACCTTGTGGTAATCTCACTAATAAGGAAAAAGGAATTATTATTAAAATTGTAAAGCCCGATAAATCTCAACAGACCTGCAAAGTGCGTGCAACTCATCACAACTGTCAGATCATCTTAAACAGATCAGGCAGTATGACAGCTGGAACAGCTGGAGTGTTTGTGTCTGTATGTTTATTGGGATCATACAAAATGATCAAAACGTTATATCTGATAGCACAAGACCGGCCCGACCAGGGGAGAAAATTGGTCTGTGTGCTTCTGTTAGAGCTGGTTGGATATACCCATGCGTAATTTTGCACAATTCAAACTTCAGAAACACTTTCTGATTCTGATTCCTCCACCTACAGTCGTGTTAGCGGGACAGAGGGGTGAGGATGGGAGCTGGATGTAAGGGTGAGGAGGAAGAGGAGAGGAAGGAGGAGCACGGGCTCCTCAATCATCAATCCCGATTGCTGTCTCCATATATTGCGCGCTCTTGCGTTTTCACTTCTCGAACCAGGAGGTTGGTCTCCTCTCTTGAAAATCTTTTCTCTCTTCTCTCTTCCTCCTGGTAAATTCACTGTCATGCTGGTACGCCTCCTTCTCAAAGGTGATGACAGCTGACTTTCTGATTGCTTTATTGCATGTTCGGCTTAAGCTCGCCGATGAATGAGGACATGTTGGCACACCTGATAGGTGTATCCCGCTGTGCGCTGGTTACGCAAGGGGTGGGACAGGGCAGGATACCCCTGTGCCCCTGGCGCAACACGGCAAAGGTGGATTTGGACACACCTTGAATAAATGAAATCCATTGCGCCGCGCGCTTTTGATCACAGTAAGACAGGGCTTAGTGATGTTAAGCTCTTAAAAAAGTTAATTTCCCGGGATTCCCAGGAAATTTGGCTTCTTTTCCCGGAGTAGAAAAAGTCTAATTTTCGGGAAAAATATTAATCCCTAGTCCTGACATCTTTGTTATTGTTCTTCTGCGCATGCGGGTCTGTTCAGGGCTGTGGACTGCTCTCACAGGAATCAATGTAGGTCAAATAACCGCCAAACAAAAAAATCAGATCTGCTTTAACAATCGGAATTGAGCATTAAGACCTGCCGTGTGAACTAAGCCATAGTCTAAAACCACAGGACTCCCAACCTCAGGAGCCACAGGTCTGGAAATGAAAGCAATGTTTAACCCAAGTCTGCACCAGTGTATATATGATGTGTTAATGACATTTAAGTGTAACAGAGAGACTGCTGTTATGGAGCAAAATCAAACTTGAACATAGAAACCTGTTTTTATTTTTAATCAACAACAACAGTTAAACGGAAATTAAATTTGCTAAGTTAAAATTAATATGGAATTGATGTTGAGATTGTAGTGGGCTTGAAGATAGACCGTAAAGACAGTGTTGTAGTGAACTGATACACATATTCAATATGTTCTTGTATTTGTTGGATTAAACTGTTTTCTTTTGTTTTCTGATTGTTAGAGCACTACACAGACTCCAAATAAAATAAAGATAAATAAGCAGTCACCAGGAACTACAAGGTGCCTGTACAAGTCTTTGGTGTTTTCCTCCAGCCTAAAATCACCTTGTGACAAAAGTATGTAAGTAATCAGGTCAAACCTGAAAGGCAACAAAACCTCACCTGCTGAACAGAAAGAGGTGGAGCAACAGTGGAAACTGGAAAAGTTTTAATGCCACATGCATTAAATGAAACTAAACATCCATCTGAGTGACAGCAGACAAGAACCAGGGGTGTAACATGACAGAAAGAAAACAAGGCACATAATACTCATGTTACATAAATTCATATATATATATATATATATAAATTTGTAGATTATTAATACTCTTTTTGGGAAGACCAGACAGCAGGGCATTACAATAATCTAGTCTACAGAAAATAAAAGCATGCATCAGCACCTCCGTGCTGGCCTGAGAGAGAAACGGGCGGACTCTGGCTATATTCTTAAGATGGTAAAAACCTATCTTTGTAATATTTTTTATGTGTGGAACAAAAGTAAGCTCAGAGTCAAAAATAACACCCAGGTTCTTTACATATTGTGAGGGTTTAAAATCTTGTAGTTTTGGAAAAAGTTTCTCTCTCTGGCCTTCAGGACCAATGACTAAAACCTCTGTTTTGTCCTGGTTGAGCTGTAGGAAATTCTCTGCCATCCATGACTGAATGTCTAAAATACAGTTAAAAAGGGCATCAATTGGCCCTGAGTCATCAGGAGACACGGCGATGTACAGCTGTGTATCATCAGCATAGCTATGGAAGCTGATGCCATGTCTCCTGATGACATACCCCAAGGGAAGCATGTAAAGATTAAAAAGAATTGGACCTAAAATTGACCCTTGGGGCACCCCACACCTAATTTCATGTGTTCTGGAGGAACATGTATCCATACTTACAAAGAAATATCGATCTGTGAGATAAGAGCGAAACCAGTTAAAAACAGCACCAGAGAGGCCCACCAGGTTTCTCAGTCTATTCAATAAAATGTGGTGATCTACTGTATCAAAAGCAGCACTTAAGTCCAGTAGTGCCAAGACTGTGAGTTTTTGTGAGTCTGCGTTACACCTGAAGTCATTTAAAATCTTTAAAAGGGGCTGTCTCGGTACTGTGGTTCATTCTAAAACCAGATTGATATTTCTCTACAATATTGTTTGTATTTAAAAAATCAATTAATTGGTTAAAAACCAGTTTTTCTAAAATCTTACTTAAAAATGGTAAGTTGGATACAGGTCGGTAGTTATTAAAAATGTTGAGGTCTAAATTGCGCTTCTTCAGAAGGGGCCTCACCACCGCCGTTTTAAAGGAGGTGGGGAAAAACACCCGTCTGAAGAGAGCAACTTACTATATTTAAAATCTGTTCCTCAAAGAAACCATAAAACGTCTTTAAAAGTGATGTGCGAACTGGATCTAAAAGGCAGGTTGTGGGCTTTACTTGGGAGAAAACTCGACCAAGTGTCCTTACATCAACCAGGACAAAACTCTCCAGTGTTTCCTCAGAAAAAAGCAATGGTCCAGATGTGTTAAAAATTACATTTCGATGTGTTAAAAGACTGGACCTAATGTCGTCGATTTTACTTCCGAAGTGGTTTGCAAAGTCCTCGCAGAGAGCGTCTGTTGGTGCCTCTGAGGGTTTTTTAAAACTGGTGTTGGTTAAAAGATCGAAGGTGGAGAAAAGAATTTTAGGGTTGTTTTTATTATCTGTGATGAGTTTTGAGAAATGGGATATTCTTGCCTGTTTGATGGTCTTATTGTAGGATTTGAGTTGTTCACGTAGTATTTCATAATGAACTGTAAGTTTACTTTTTCTCCACCTTCTCGCCGCACTCCTGCATTTTCCTTTTGATTTTTTGATTTCATCATTATTTCTCCACGGCGGTTTAGGTTTACTTTTTATGGTTTTAGTTAAAAGTGGAGCCACAAAGTCCAATGTTGATTTCAGTTTATTGTTAAAATTGTCGACAATAAAATCACAAGGTGCGGGTAAAATTTCAGCAGGAGTGCTCTGTAAAATCTCAATAAAATTTGCAACCACTTCGGAAGTAAGGTAGCGTTTCCTCACCGTTCTCACCGGGGCCTCCTGATGACTAAAACTGGTGATGTTAAAATACACACAGTAGTGATCAGACACAGCCAGGTCAACAACAGAGGACACACCAGTGGACAGGCCATAGGTTATGACCAGGTCCAGGGTGTGTCCTCTGTTGTGAGTTACATGTTGGTTAAAATTCACGCAGTTTAAAAGGTTTAAAAATTCTCTCGACAATGGGTCGGAGATGTTATCAATGTGCAGATTAAAATCACCAGTTATTAAAATTCTGTTATAGGTGGCGTGTAAGATTGATAAAAGCTCAGAAAACTCACTGATAAAAGAAGTGGAGTGGTGGGGTGGTCTGTAAACTGTAATGCAAAGGATAGGAGGACTGCTAAAAACAAAGGCATGAAGCTCAAACGATGAGTAGCTGTTAAAAAACACTTTGAGTTTAAAATATTTTTAGAAATCGAAGCAGTTCCGCCTCCTCTTTTACCACCCCTGATAGAAAATAAAAAGTTAAAATCTGGTGGGCAAGCCTCGGTGAGAACAGCTGGCGCGTCAGTGCCAAGCCATGTCTCTGTTAAAAGAATGCAATCTAACTTACTGTCTAAAATCAGGTCATTCATAATAAAAGATTTGTTTGCAAGGGAGCGAACATTTAAAAGTGCCATGTTGAGGGTGACAGGTGGTCTACGGACTGTACAGGTGGATTGTTGATGTTTTGGGAGAGGTCTGAGGTTATTGAAGTTCACAGAGTGAGCATCGTGAAATCTGCTTTGCAAGCGCTGTGTGATGATGACAGGAATTGGTGAGTTGTTAGTGAAAACAGAAGGTCCAAGTCCAGTATTGTGTGTGTTATGATCAGAGGTGGAACTAAAAACATAGGAACTGGGACCGGGAGGACATCAATCAGTAGCGGACAGGTCAGTCTGTGTAGATTTGGGGTGGTGGGAGGAGAGTGCGGTGATGTGCACGTGTTGCACACTGTATGCCAGGTTGGCGGACAACACGCGGGTGCCGGCCCTGTTTAGATGAAGGCCATCATTTCCAAATAGATGTCTCCTCTCCCAAAAGACATCAAAATTGTCAATGAAACCGACATTGTGGGTGCGGCAGGCGGAGGAGAGCCAGGTGTTCAGGCTGAGTAGCCGGCTGAAACGCCCAATGCCCCTGCCACAGGTGGGGGTGGGGCCGGAGATAAAAACACACAGCTGGGACTGTGAGAGCTTGTTAAAAAGCTGCGTAAAGTCCCGCTTTAAAATCTCGGACTGTTGTCTGGAAGTGTCGTTGGTGCCCACATGGATTATGACACGGTTTACCTGGGGGTGAGAATCCAGAATGCTTGGAATTTTCTCCGTTATATCTGTAACGGTGGCGCTGGGAAAGGACAGGGTGAGCGCCCCCCTCAGACGGACATTCCGGAGGATGGAGTCCCCGGTGATGAGCGTCGTAGCCCGTTGTCCAGGGGGGATGGCCGGTTCGGTGACCCCATCGTCCCCGTTAGCGGCCCAGTGGTGATGCGTATCCCGGTGAGGAGGACGCCGGGAGTGCCACCGCACAGCGTCCCTGAGGAGCCGCCTCCGCTGGGCTGAGGAGCGGAGGGACGAAGGCGAGAGGTCCGATGCTGGACGTCCATCCGCTGGGGCGCAGGCAGCCGTGAGTGAAGGGAAAGCTGTGGTGTCTGTCAGCGGGGGCATGACACCCGCCGGAGGGGAGACATCAGGATCGGCAGGGGCAGTTCCCTGTTCCAGCACCCTGACCGGCTCCACGATCATGGATAGCGCAGAGTATTTGTTGGTGAGGGGGACGCTGAAGGAAGAGGGAGCCCCGCTCAAAGCGCCGCCAGGAGCCCTCTTCCGATTGTGGACAACAACTGCGGTCCAAGGAGTCCTGTTGCTCGGAGTAGAGCAGGAGTGCCGCTTACAGGCGGAGGAGGAAGGCTCCCAGAGGACAGTGTCCCCAAGTGTAGCAGCAAAGCCATGCTGTTGTAGCTCACCGGTCTGCGAGGTCTCCAGCCAGCCGGACAACGTCAGGAGCCGAGCTTTGAAGGTGGCCAGCAGTGAGTCCTTCCTCCGCAGCTCATCGGACAGCCGTCCAATATCCTCCAGAAGGTCAGCAATCTTTTTCTGAGCTTTAGTGAGCTGCTTTCCTACCTCTGCAGGTAAGGGAGTGTCCATAGTGATGGCGTCCATGTTTGCCATGTAGCTCTGTCGCTAAAAGCGTAAAAACCAAAAGTCCAATGACTAAAACCTTTTACCCAGTAAAAGCAAAAGTTAAAAGTGACGGTTTGCTTAGAGCTCAACGTATAAAAGCGTTCAGAACCTGTTTAAAACCGGATAAAAGCAGGAGCTAGCAGCTAGCAGCTGGCACTCTAGTGTGTGCGTCTCTCTCACAGGATCAGAGCATGGACACTTTCCAGTGTTTATTTTACCACAAGACAGGGGGACATGCAGGACCACCAGAGGTTGAGCATAAAATGTGGAGGTAAGTACATCTACATGATTATCATATTTTCATATGAATTCTGAACGGTCTCCAAGCTCTGACATGGAGCCTCCTGACAAACTATTTTTGCAGACAGTCATCACCGGTAAAGTTGCATCTCCTTGGGCAAAGACGGAGGACAGGGTCCAAGTGGATCGAGTGTTGTCCTTGTTAGTAGTGGAAAAAAACACAGATAGACAGACAGACAGACAGGAGGCTCGCTGATCAGCTGGCATTCATCACTGATGTGTTACTGTCAGAGGTGAAATTTCACTAACTTTTTAAAAAATATTTTACAAAACATAATTTATTACATTTGTCTCACTTTAACTCACAGTCCAGGAGAATCATTTGCTCATATCAAATCTCACCCAGCATCACCTGCAACATGACACAACTGTAGCTGTCTACATTTTTAATATAACTGTTTCAGTCTGGCTTTTATCACATCATGATAAAGGCGACAGTCCACATCCTCGCCTGTTTCCCCTGACAGGCCAAGAAATGGTATAAACATGGACCAGAGTCTGTCCACCTTCTGTATGGATCAGCCAGATCACTCCTTGTTGACTTACCTGTTTTTATTTTAAGATAAATAATAAGTTTTGTGTATTGTTGTTGTTGTTTTGTTTTTATTTTCATTCATAAATGAACGGTTTAAAACGGTTAAGTTCATTTCCAAAACTCTGCAACTCACATCAAAACTCTCTAGATGGATAAATCACACAACAGGCCAGAGGAAAAATGTGTTTTTGATTTTGGGGTGAACTTTCCCTGAAGTCTTAAATGTGATCTTTTCCATGGTGAAGGTTGTTTGGAACGAAACCTCATTTGACCAGGAATTTAATTTATTGAGTTGTTTTTGATATTTGAGTATTATTGATCAGTTACAGTCTAGTAAATATTTCCCTTAAATTTGGGTCTTGGAATTTGTTTTATTCATAATGTTGTTTTGTAAATGTGTGATGATTCATTCTATTTGAAGTTTGCTTTATTCTGTGTAACGTGGTAATAATTCTTATAATTAAATAACTATCTTCTGAAAGCTTTAAATATTAAAATGTAAAGGTTGTCTGAAATAAAAATTCAGCAGGCTAAGACTTTCTTTCTCTCTTTTTCAATTGCAATCAGGTTGTGATCCTAGAATGCCCTCAAAACTGGACAGAACTGTGCACATTATTCACATCAAATGTACTGTATATGAAATCTGATTTGTCACGCCCATCTTTCTGATTGGCTGTCAGTCAAAACATCATTCATCCCGTCATCAGCTGTTAATGTTGACCTGGACCACAACAGAGCTGCTCTGCTCCTCACATTTAGTGCAAACTCACACAAAAAGGAGACATTTTTGAAGCTGACGATCAAACCGACTGACCATCTGATAAAAAACTCGTCTGTAAAACATCCAAACAACTCCTGACCAAGTGAAACATAAAGTACTGATTTACTGCTGCACGTAAGAATGTCTATGAGTGCTCTACAAGAGTTCTCAACAGCTGATTCAAGAGTATATCGATACTAATCAAACACTCCTGATCAATAAATTGTTTCTGTAATGGTTTGCATCAGCGTTATGAGAAGACAGAGCTGGAGGCGTGTCCTCAGCCGTTCTCAGCCATTCATGGGACTACACCATCTCTGTCTCCATCTAGTGGCTGAATCGAGGTACTACACTAATTGAAGCCAAGTGGAGAGAGAGACTGTCTACAGGCCTCATTCTGGAACCTTTTCAGACATTTAGGTCCTTTTACTCTCCAATTATCAGCTGTTTCATGTGGGGACTACTTTCTTTCTGCAGTAGAATCTACCAGAACTACTTTCTTTCTGCAGTAAAATCTACCAGAACTACTTTCTTTCTACCAGCAGGAAAATAGTTATACAGTTCTTACATGAAACTGCTCACAACAAGGTTTGGATTCTCCTGAGTAACCAGATCATGATTTGTGGAAAGAGTCGCTGCTGTTAAGTTGTTTTTTTTTTTTTTTTTGTTTTTTTTTTTTGTCTCTTTGAGCACCACAAGCTGAGTGTCATCTACTTCCATTATATGTGAAAGAAGTCAGACATCTCTACAGCTGATTCCTCCAAAACTCTGCAACAATTAGGTATTTTTTGATTTTGGGGTGAACTATCCCTTTAAGACGTGTGCATGTGTGTATCAGGAAACATGGGACGAGGACCTGAGTCTGACCTCAACAGCTCTGTTTGGCTCCGCCCCTGTGTATTTCCTACAGCAGGTGGAGGTCGACATGCCCCCAGTTTGTAGCAGGAGCAGCAGGAGTATCAGTTTAGGAAGCTAAACAATGTCCTGCTGTGGACGGGCTCAGCAGCAAGACACATTTTAGATACCTAATGTATCACTAAGTGTAAACTATAGTTAGAATATTTTCACTGCGTTACGTTGCTTTCAGACAGACTTTTCTGACAGGAAACCACCGTTATATGAGACAAATACCACATGTAACATTTAACATATGTCCTGATTTGTCCACCTGGTGTTAACGTGTGTCTTGGGTGACTGGATCTCAGGTGAAAAGTGCTAAATATAAGTTTAAATGAGCCACTGCAACATGTCATGATCTGATCACTCAAAACACTTACAGAGGAAGATTTGACCACATATCTTTGTAGTAATAATACAATAAGTGTTCAAGTTTTATCTGTAATGTACAAATAGTTTATAAAAACACAAACAGCAGAGTTCATATTTGTTGAAGCCACAGGAAGTAAGTTGATCATGTGATTTTTTGATTCTCTCAGGCCTGAAATTAAGTCATTTTGAGGACCAGCTCACTTTGGTCTTTGATAAATACAAATTTACTGAGACAAAATGTGGAGAACTGAGGCCAAAACTAATGCAGCAATAACAAGTGATAATTACACTGTATGAAGACAAAACTGTATTAGTACAATTAGCTGATAATTAGTCCCCGTCAGTAATCAATACACACATTATTAAACCAATAATCAAATCAATAACTGACAGCAGTGACGTCAGACGACCTTATCAGACTTTAGCAGTTACCTTGTGTTTCTGTAGTCGTGAGAAAATGTTAAAAATATTCATATTATCAGTTTGAATGAAAGTAAAGCTCCCTGTGCTCTCTGAGGAAAATATGACACCAAACTCTCTTTAACAAAAATCACATTTGAACTATTTCTGACACGTCTGTAAAAACACACAACTGTAGAAACACAAAATAAAAGACATCACATGTCCACAGTCTTCTGGTCAATTCAGCACCAATGTAATCAATAAAGATAAACTGTGGACAAACTTTACATTTTGGATTTTGGGACTGGATGAACGCAGTCTTTCATTTGGTTCTATTATTGTGGAATCCAGGGGCGCAGTAATGAGGGGAACAGTGGAACTAAGTACCCAGCGCCCCAACATGTGGAGGTGGATCTCAGAGCAGGTCAGACTGCAGCACTGACAGTCGTCTCCACTGGTTGTGATTCCTCTGTCAGTCAGTGCTGGATGAAGCTCTCCTCTCCACTCCACCTCCCAGTAACACGGCCCAGTCAGAGCCTCTCCACACACAAGCTGCTGCTGCTTCAACCTCTGTGGATCATCAGGACACAGCTGATCCTCTCAACACAAACTCCTCCATCATCAACCACTCTGATTGAGATCACTTCCATCTGATGAGAGAAGCAGACAGACAGCAGGAGTCATAAATCAGTGTTTACAGAGACTCTTCTTCATCACATCCAGTATAAAGAGCAGCAGGACTTCAGTCCTGTTCAGAGCACAAGTGGAGCGGCTGTGGAGCGGAGCTGCTTCCTTTCAGCTCTCATGTTAACGTGTTGGAGTCAACACACTGAGCTGGAAGCTCACAGACCATCAGGTCTGTTGACTCTGTACATTTCACTCAAGTACACAGTGGAAATAACCTGCTGAGAGTCCCTGAACGCATCATGACTGCAGAAACACAGAGACGTTCACTGCTCACTTTAATGATGGATTTACTGCTGTTAGAGTTCAAAGCTGTTAAAAACCAGAGTCTCACTTTGAATATTTCATCTACTTTTGAAATATTAACATGATAAACATGTGAATATTCAAAATATTTGGACAAAACAAAAGACACATGGACAGATATATATATTTATGATGTTAAAGGTCCTACATGTTCATACAAAGACTGAAGACAAATCATCAGCTGTGGTTACTGGACTTCAGCAGGTTCTGGTCTGTACAAAGACCACATGGTTACTAAATGTAACCATGGTTCTATGAAATAAGAGCCAGTGATTTGCAGGCTTCAGTCAGACTGATCTGAGAGCTGTGACAAAGATGAACTGATCAATTGTTTAGTGTTGAAACAAACACTTTGAGATCCTGAAGCCTGTCACCGTTCTCCTCTCACAGCTTCACTGAGGAAAACAGGAAATACTGGATCTTTACGTTGATTCAAACTGTGTTTACTTCAATACTGCTGAAACCAGCATGGACTGACTCCGCCCCTCTACTGACCTCACAGTCTCCAGTCGACAGTGTGGACTCTCCACAAGATCACACAGCAGCTTCACATCTGAATCCTGCAGGTTGTTGTACTTCAGGTCCAGTTCTGTCAGATGGGAGGGGTTGGACTTCAGAGCTGACACCAGAGAAGCACAGCTGATCTCTGACAACCTGCAGTCCCTCAATCTGAATAAAGAATAAATGATGAAGATAAAAATAAAGAATTAATATTCAGAGATAAACTGTTCAGTCTGACAAACTTTCAAAAAGAGCTGTTGTGATTTGTGCTGAAACAAACCCAGAAAACAAGAGAACTGAAGGAAATTTAAAACTTCTCTTGTGGATTTCATTTTGGTAGATATACACTGTACAAGAGCAAAATACATGAACTGACCTCAGAGTCTTCAGTCCACAGTGTGGACTCTCCAGTCCAGCTGACAGAAGCTTCACTCCTGAATCCTTCAGCTTGTTCTCACTCAGGTCCAGTTCTGTCAGATGGGAGGGGTTGGACTTCAGAGCTGAGACCAGAGAAACACAGCTGATCTCTGACAACCTGCAGCTCTTCAATCTGAATAAAGAATAAATGATGAAGATAAAAATCCATTTATAATCCAATCAGATGTGTTGAGGTTTTAAATGTGCAGCTCAACATTACTATGTCCTAATCAATGAACTTTTCTCTAAAATGAGCAGAGTGACTTTGTCATTGTGTTATTGTGGATCATCACATCATCCAAATGTCAGCACAACATTCACACACCTATTCATGTCAACACACATTAATAACATGCTGCTGATCTCAGACCAGTCTGGAATAATCATCAAATCAGACATGTTGTTACTTTCACTTTCATTCTCTTCTGTTTCTTCTGATTCAAACAATCATGTGTCATTTGGTGAAAAATACACACAGATGTTTTCTGGACAATTTCAAAATGATCAATATGAAATAAATCAGACTTTATCAAATAACAATTAATCAAATCAAGTCCTGAACTTTACCAACATGTTTAACAGCTGTCCCAGCACTTCTGCTGCTCTCATTTCAAAGCACAGATGTGGACTATCTTCATCACCGCTGTCATCTTCATCAACACACAGCTGACTGACTGTGAGCTTCATCCTCATCATCTTTAGAAGTGCGCAGACTGACATGAATGTTGTCTTCATCTTAAATGGAAGCTGCTACCTTATTATTTATGCCCCTGTTTACTGGTGGAGTCACAACACAAAGTGACATCATTTTCTGACAGGAAGCATCATCACATGTTGAAGTGTCGCCTGTCGTTGGTGACATATCAGACACCAAACTTCAAACACCTGACTTTGGAAATATGCTTCACACACTGTGTGTGTGTGTGTGTGTGTGTGTGTGTTGTGAAGGTTTTGTATAAAAACACATTCCTGAACATTCATTCAAAACATTTATTGAGTAGGATAAACCCCTTGAGAGGAATCCTCTCATTTTCAAGGGGGTCCTAGATGAAGTAAAACAAAACACAATCTACAATCTACAGACATACAACAAAAACAAACAAACAAACAAACAAAAAAAAAAAAGAGTACAAAATGAGCACATCACTATGGCCACAAATGGCCAAAAATAAGCCTAGCAAAACTGTGAGAAATATATGATAATAATTACGAATTGAGATTATAATGTGCTATAGATAATATTGATAAAACATCATCGGAAACGTGCACTTTAACTCAAAATAAGAAGACAAGGCACATTTAAACCTATGAAAAGAAGTCAATGAACGAATGTTTAAAGGCAAATTATTCCAGTCTGATGGTGCTTTAAACATGAATGCTCTTTTACCAATTGTTTTGTTCACTGTAGAAACGGAGAAGAAGTATTGAGATGAGTGCCTTAATTGATATGTTGAGGAATATGGAATCAAAAACTGTTGTAAATAAGCAGGATAGTTGCAATGTATACATTTAAAAATAAACTGTAACCAGTGATTATGTCTTCTTATATTGAGTGTCGGCCAATTAAGTGAATTATACATGATACAGTGATGGGTGTAAAATGAGCAACCAAGAACAAATCTAGAAAGACCGTTATATACAGTGTTGAGGGGCAGAAGGTAGGTTTTGGAAGTGTTAAGATATACTACATCAGCATAATCAAAAAACGGTAATATAAGTTGTAAGGCTCTCTGTAAGGATCTCCTTTTATTGTAAAGCACTTTGGTTCACCGAAAGGTTTGTTGTAAAGGGCTGTATAAATAAAGCACATTTACATTTACATTTAAGGCAAGTTTCCTTTGAACATTGAGTGTAAAACAGTTCTTGGATCAAAACAAAACACTGATACCAAAGCTGATTTACAATGAATATAATCAATGTGGGGTTTGAAAGTGAGTTCTGAGTCAAGCTATAATCCTAAATATTTGAATTGCTCAACTCTATGCAGATTTGTACCATTGTTACATGATATTATTTGATTATTAGATTTCATTTTTAGATTATGTTTAGTGCCGAAGACCATGGAGTAAGATTTGGTTTTATTGAGTAGCAGTCTATTGGAGGAAAGCCAGTTTTGTATGATATTTAAGTCTGATTTAAGGGCATTTTGTATTTGTGAAATATTAGATTTAGAGGTATATATCACGGTATCGTCTGCATATAGTTGAAGTGATGCATTAGAACAAGTTAGAGGAAGATCATTAATGAAAATTGAAAAGAGAAGAGGGCCAAGTGTTGAACCTTGGGGGACACCTCTTTGTTGAACAAATAAGTCAGATTTACACCCTTGAAAAACAACACATTGCTTTCTATTGTGCAAATAAGAATTAAACCAAAAAAGTGCATTTTGTGAAAAACCAATTGCATAAAGCTTGTCCAGCAGTAAATAGTGGTCGACCAAATCAAAAGCCTTCTTCAAATCAACAAAGACAGCACCTGTGAGATCACCAGAATCACATGCTGAAAATATATCATTAGTGAGTTTTACAAGAGCAGTGGTTGTTGAGTGATTTGGTCTAAATCCGGACTGAGAAGGTGACACGATATTATAGATTTTAAGGTAATCAGATATTTGATTAAAAATTAATTTTTCAAAAACTTTTGCAACCGTGCATATGATTGATATTGGTCTATAATTATTTTGATCAAGAGTGTCACCACCCTTGTGTATTGGTGTAATTCGTGAATATTTCCACATTGCTGGTATTTCACAAGTAGCAAAAGACAAATTGAACAGATCAGCAAGAGGAAACATAAGGATATGGAAGGCCATTTTAATATATCTTGATTCGATCCCATCAGGGCCAGCACCACTAATCAGACTAAGTTGTGTAATAGCATTCTGAACTTCTAGGGGTGTAATTTTAGTAAATGAAAAGGTACTATGACAAGAGGACATATTAGAACAATGATTGTAAGAGAAGTTTGATATTAAATCAGAGCAGACTGTAGAAAAATGCTGACTGAACACTTGAGCAATCAAAAAGGGATCATGAATTATAGCATTACCATCACGTATTTTATTAATAGGGCTTTTATCAGAAGTATTTATCATGGATTTTATACTGTTTCAGAATTGTTTAGGATTTTTAAACTTGTTGGAGAGACATTCCTTATAATAGTCAGACTTTGCATTACAGGTCTTTGTCTTGGAGATATTTCTTGGTTGCCTGTATGTTTCCCAGTCAGCATTTTCCCTAACATGTGTTGAACTTGTTTGACTTTTTTGATTTATTGATGTCTCACATGGAACAAAAATGATAAATGTTGATTTAATTTGGCAGCACATTGAAGGATAAATCCTACAGTTTCCTTAATAACATGAATCCAGTTTGACTTCAGACTAAATTCACAGATAAACTGTTCAGACTGACAAACTTTCAAAAAGAGCTGTTGTGATTTGTGCTGAAACAAACCCAGAAAACAAGAGAACTGAAGGAAATTTAAAACTTCTCTTGTGGATTTCATTTTGGTAGATATACACTGTACAAGAGCAAAATACATGAACTGACCTCAGAGTCTCCAGTCGACAGTGTGGACTCTCCAGTCCAGCTGACAGAAGCTTCACTCCTGAATCCTGCAGGTCTCTGTTGAAGCTCAGGTCCAGTTCTGTCAGATGGGAGGGGTTGGACTTCAGAGCTGAGACCAGAGAAGCACAGCTGATCTCTGACAAACTGCAGTACTTCAATCTAAATAAAGAATAAATGATGAAGATAAAAATCCATTTATAATCCAATCAGATGTGTTGAGGTTTTAAATGTGCAGCTCAACATTACTATGTCCTAATCAATGAACTTTTCTCTAAAATGAGCAGAGTGACTTTGTCATTGTGTTATTGTGGATCATCATAATGTCAGCCTTCTACACACATCATCCAAATGTCAGCACAACATTCACACACCTATTCATGTCAACACACATTAATAACATGCTGCTGATCTCAGACCAGTCTGGAATAATCATCAAATCAGACATGTTGTTACTTTCACTTTCATTCTCTTCTGTTTCTTCTGATTCAAACAATCATGTGTCATTTGATGAAAAATACACACAGATGTTTTCTGGACAATTTCAAAATGATCAATATGAAATAAATCAGACTTTATGAAATAAAAATTAATCAAATCAAGTCCTGAACTTCACCAACAACAGCTGTCCCAGCACTTCTGCTGTTTCTGCTGCATTTAACCCAACAGTTAATAAACATGCACCTTTTTTTTAAAGTCATGTTTTTGTCTTTTTGTCTTTATTGGACAGGACAGCTGAAGAGTAGACAGGAAAGGTGGTAGAGAGAGAGGGGATGACACACAGCAAAGAGCAGCAGGCAGGAGTTGAACCAGCAGCTACTGCAGAGGACTAACAGCCTCCATACATGGTGCAGACGCTCTACCAACTGAGCTACAGGGCTGCCCCGTTAATAAACATGCACCTTTTAAAAAATATAGAATACAGAACAGGTCAAGCCTCTGGTTGTCATCAGAAATTTATTCTTTGATTAAAGACAGAAATAAAGTCTGGACTCTGGCCAGACGAACTGGGGACCCTGGTCACTTACTTATTTTCAGACAGCTTAGAAACAAATGTCCATCTGCAATAAGAAAGGCTAAATCTGATTATTATTTCAATCTAATCCCAAAATCATTTTCAAATCCAGCTAATTTCTGGAAGGCAGTAAATTCTCTGAACCGTAAGTCTTCCATCTCATTTCCTCCTCTCACCACAGCAAATGTGTGTTTTATATCAGACCATCAGGAGATTTGTGCAGCTTTTAATGAACATTTTTCATCTGCTGGTAACCTGTTTGATGAAACTTACACAGGACCACCTCTGTCCACTATTGATCCAGTCACCCACATAATGACAACTCCTCCTTTTTCATTGCAGCCTTTCTCTTTTGATGAAGTGGCCGATGCTCTCCTTTCTATGGATTCTCAGATTTCTGTGGGAGAGGATAAACTTGAGCCCGACTTTTTAAAGCTTGCTGCTCCAGTTGTGCTCTGCTACATGACACATATTTTGAACCTTTCAGTCAAGGCTCAATCCTGGGGCCTGTCCTGTTCACACTTTATATCAATGATATGACCTCAGCTGTCACTGGCTGTAATATTCATCTTTATGCAGATGACACCATTTTGTTCTGTATTGTGAATGATGCTCACTCTGACATAAATTCCCTCCAACACTGCTTTTCTGATCTCCAAGTTGCACTCAGTAATAATAAACTGCTTCTCAATGCAGACAAATCTAAATTCATGTTGTTCAGCAGATCAAAAAATATGAACCTTGACAGCCTCATCATCTCCACCAACAATGGTACAAATATTGAAAGGCTCACAGAGTAGAAGTACCTTGGTATTTGGATAGATGATAAGTTAACCTTTAAATATCATGTTTCCAAGCTGGTGACTTCTCTACCAATGAAAACTGCTTTCTTTTATAGAAACAGACTTTCTGCTGCTTTGTACAAAGATGCTTGTTGAGGAAACTTTTTTTTATCAGTCTCAGACTATGGTGATATTTTATACATGCACACCTCTGCTGCCACTCTGAAGCTCCTGGACTCTGTTTATCACTCTGCCTTAAGATTCATCACTGGAGACAGTTATAACAGCATCATTGTGACTTGTATACTAAGGTTGGGTGTCCCTCTCTCTGTGTAAGACGTGAAAGACACTGGCTTTTATTGATTTATAAAGATCTTATGGCTCTTTTACCTTCGTACATCAGTTCAATGATTTCTTTTGATGTGGGCTCTTATCAAACTGGCTCTAGTGACTGGATTACACTGCAGCTGTCAGCTGTTTTTACTGAATTTGGAAAATCCAGTTTTTCATATTGTGCAGCTGTAATGTTGATCAACAGGCAGAACAAT
The DNA here is from genome assembly GCA_034769285.1 of Lutjanus argentimaculatus. Taxonomy (NCBI): domain Eukaryota; kingdom Metazoa; phylum Chordata; class Actinopteri; order Lutjaniformes; family Lutjanidae; genus Lutjanus; species Lutjanus argentimaculatus. The sequence continues at coordinate 16,939 of JAWZSL010000116.1, forward strand.
TTAAAGCTTTCCTCATTTTTATCCATCAGGGCAATTTACATCTTTAACTGTACTGCATTTTAGTTCTAGGTGTTCCTGTTTTACCTGATTAATGTGTTCTACATTTGAACTGTTTTTATTGATTATTGACACTTTGATTTATTTTTAAATGTTTATTGTGGCTTTTATTGTTTTTTACTTCTTGTTGTCACTTTTATGTAAGTTTCTCTTTGGTGTTTTCTGTGTCTAAGTGCTTTTATTTTTTATTGTTTTACTCTGTGACATTGAAAATGAGTCTCTACCTCAATGTATTTCCAAGTTAAAATAAAGGTTGAATGACTGAATGAAAATACTGTGTTGTGAAGGTTTTGTATAAAAAGACATTCCTGAAAATGTGTTGAACTTGTTTGACTTTTTTGATTTATTGATGTCTCACATGGAACAAAAATGATAAATGTTGATTTAATTTGGCAGCACACTGAAGGATAAATCCTACAGTTTCCTTAATAACATGAATCCAGTTTGACTTCAGACTAAATTCACAGATAAACTGTTCAGACTGACAAACTTTCAAAAAGAGCTGTTGTGATTTGTGCTGAAACAAACCCAGAAAACAAGAGAACTGAAGGAAATTTAAAACTTCTCTTGTGGATTTCATTTTGGTAGATATACACTGTACAAGAGCAAAATACATGAACTGACCTCACAGTCTTCAGTCGACAGTGTGGACTCTCCAGTCCAGCTGACAGAAGCTTCACTCCTGAATCCTTCAGGTTGTTGTAGTTCAGGTCCAGAACTCTCAGATGGGAGGGGTTGGACTTCAGAGCTGAGACCAGAGAAGCACAGCTGATCTCTGACAAACTGCAGCCCATCAATCTAAATAAAGAATAAATGATGAAGATAAAAATCCATTTATAATCCAATCAGATGTGTTGAGGTTTTAAATGTGCAGCTCAACATTACTATGTCCTAATCAATGAACTTTTCTCTAAAATGAGCAGAGTGACTTTGTCATTGTGTTATTGTGGATCATCATAATGTCAGCCTTCTACACACATCATCCAAATGTCAGCACAACATTCACACACTATTCATGTCAACAAGATGCTGGTAAGATGCTTGTTGAGGAAACTTTTTTTTATTATCAGTCTCAGACTATGGTGATATTTTATACATGCACACCTCTGCTGCCACTCTGAAGCTCCTGGACTCTGTTTATCACTCTGCCTTAAGATTCATCACTGGAGACAGTTATAACAGCATCATTGTGACTTGTATACTAAGGTTGGGTGTCCCTCTCTCTGTGTAAGATGTGAAAGACGCTGGGTTTTATTGATTTATAAAGATCTTATGGCTCTTTTACCTTCGTACATCAGTTCAATGATTTCTTTTGATGTGGGCTCTTATCAAACTGGCTCTAGTGACTGGATTACACTGCAGCTGTCGGCTGTTTTTACTGAATTTGGAAAATCCAGTTTTTCATATTGTGCAGCTGTAATGTTGATCAACAGGCAGAACAATTTAAAGCTTTCCTCATTTTTATCCATCAGGGCAATTTAAACCTTTAACTGTACTGCATTTTAGTTCTAGGTGTTTCCTGTTTTACCTGATTAATGTGTTCTACATTTGAACTGTTTTTATTGATTATTGACACTTTGATTTATTTTTAAATGTTTATTGTGGCTTTTATTGTTTTTTACTTCTTGTTGCCACTTTTATTTGAGTTTCTCTTTGGTGTTTTCTGTCTAAGTGCTTTTATTTTTTGTTTTACTCTGTGACATTGAAAATGAGTCTCTACCTCAATGTATTTCCAAGTTAAAATAAAGGTTGAATGAATGAATGTGTTACGTGGGGGTGTTAAGTCACTAGAAAATCACTAGAGTTGGACCCAAAAATGCAGACTGGACGGGAGGGCACAGTTTGCAGGAGATTTAATGAAAAACAAAAGGTAACAAAACACAAACTCAGGCTTACTTGAACTGAAGGGATCCAAAAGACAAAACCAAAAACAAGCAAAATCCAAGAAATCCAAAAAGGTACATAAATCCAAAACAACACTGGAAGCAACACTGGAAAGACACCAGAACTTAACACCACAGTACAACAAGACGAACTGACAAAGACAAAGACACACAGGGACTAAATAGACAGGAACATAATCAGACACAGGTGGGTGAACAACAACAGGTGAAGAAAATCAATGATCAACAAAGAGCGGGAAAACAGACAAAGACAGGAAGTAAAAGCAACAAGGACACACAAGGGAAACCAATACTACAAAATAAAACAGGAAATGACCAACGAAACACAACCATGACAGTACCCCCCCCTCAAGGGACGGATCCCAGACGTCCCAAAAACAAAGTCCAAAACAAAGTCACTCAAGTCCACAAGGAGCTGGGTGGGTGGAGGGGGCCTGGAGGAGGGACAAAACAAAAAGCGTCACTAAGCTCAGGCACACAGCCTGGCAACAACAAAAGGCAGGGTCCATAAGTCTGTAAACCCGTGGCAGGGCAGGGGCCTGGTCGAAGCCTCAGGCGGGCGGCCTGGAGGCAGGATAGAGGCGGAACCGGAGACCTCAGGCGGGCGGCCTGGAGGCAGGGCAGGGGCGGAGCCGGAGACCTCAGGCGGGCGGCCTGGAGGCAGGGCAGAGGCGGAGCCGGAGACTTCAGGCGGACGGCCTGAAGGCAGGGCAGGGGCAGAACCAGAAACCTCAGGCGGACGGCCTGAAGTCCACCCAGGGGAGCAGAGCCGAGCAGGAGGCCGGCGGCGATGGCGAGACCCCTCAGGGGGCCGAGCAGGACGCCACAGGCGAAGACGAAGGCAGAACCCGTCGGGAGGACGAGCAGGAGGCCACTGGCGAAGACGAAGGCGAGACCCGTCGGGAGGACGAGCAGGAGGCCACAGGCGAAGGCGGAACCCGTCGGGAGGACGAGCAGGAGGCCACAGGCGAAGACGAAGGCGGAACCCGTCGGGAGGACGAGCAGGAGGCCACAGGCGAAGACGAAGGCGGAACCCGTCGGGGGGCCGAGCAGGAGGCCACAGGCGAAGACGAAGGCGAGACCCCTCAGGGGGCCGAGCAGGAGGCCACAGGCGAAGACGAAGGCGAGACCCGTCGGGAGGACGAGCAGGAGGCCACAGGCGAAGGCGAGACCCCTCTGAAGGCCGGCGGCGCTGGCGGAGACGAAGGCGGGACCCCTCTGAAGGCCGCCGGCGCTGGCGGAGGACGAAGGCGGGACCCCTCTGAAGGCCGCCGGCGCTGGCGGAGACGAAGGCGGGACCCCTCTGGCGGCCGACGGCGAAGGCGGCGGGACCCCAGTGGCGGCTGACGGCGAAGGTGAAGCCCCTTGGGAAAACGTGCAGGAGGCCGGCGGTGAAGGCGGGATCCCTGGGGAAGACGTGCAGGAGGCCGGCGGCGAAGGCGAAGACGAAGGCCAGCCCCCGCTAGCAGAGAAACAGGGGGCCAGCGGCATAGGCGAAGGTGGGACCCTTCTGAAGGTGACTGTGGCCCAGCCGGGATTGGAGGAGCCTGCAGAAGCGAAGACGGCCCAGCCAGAACAGGAACTGGCGATGGCTGCGGCGGCGACGTAGACAGCCCAGCTGGAACAGGAAGCGGAAGAGGCGGTGGCTGTGGCGGCGACGTAGACAGCCCAGCCGGAACAGGAACAGGCGGCGGTGGCGGTGGCTGCGGCTGCGGCGACCCAGCCGGAGCAGAAACTGGCGATGGCTGCTGCGCGGCGGCGTCCCAGCCGGAGCAGGAACAGGCGATGGCTGCTGCGGCGACGTAGGCGGCCCAGCCTGAGCAGGAACAGGAAGAGGCTGTGGCGATGACGTAGATGGCCCAGCCTGAGCAGGAACTGGAGGTGGCTGCGGCGGCGACGGCCCAGCCAGAGCAGGAACTGGAGGTGGCTGCGGCGGCGACGGCCCAGCCAGAGCAGGAACTGGAGGTGGCGGACCCACCAGAACAGGAGATGGTGGCGGTGACCCAGCCGAAACAGGGGATGATGGCTGCGGTGACCCCACCGGAATAGGAGATGATGGCTGCGGCCCAGCCAGAACAGGAGGAGGCTGCGGCCCAGCCAGAACAGGAGATGGTGGCGGTGACCCAGCCGGAACAGGAGATGGTGGCTGCGATGACCCCACCGGAACAGGAGACGGTGGCTGCGGCCCAGCCGGAACAGGAGATGGCTGCGGCCCAGCCAGAACCGGAGATGGTGGCGGTGACCCAGCCGGAACATGAGATGGCTGCAGTGACCCCACCGGGGCAGGCGATGATGGCGACGGTCCCACCGGAACAGGAGATGATGGCGACGGCCCCACCGGAAGAGGAGGTGGTGGCGGCGGTCCCACCGGGACTGGAGATGATGGCGACGGCCCCACCGGAAGAGGAGGTGGTGGCGGCGGGTCCCACCGGGACTGGAGATGATGGCGACGGCCCCACCGGAAGAGGCGGTGGTGGCGGCGGTCCCACCGGGACTGGAGATGATGGCGACGGCCCCACCGGAACAGGAAATGGTGGCGGCGGTCCCACTGGGACAGGAGATGGTGGCGGCGACCCAGCCGGAACAGGAGATGGCTGTGGTGACCCCACCAGGGCAGGCAATGGTGGCGACGGCCCCACCGGAAGAGGAGATGGTGGCGGCGGTCCCACCGGGACTGGAGATGATGGCGACGGCCCCACCGGAAGAGGCGGTGGTGGCGGCGGTCCCACCGGGACTGGAGATGATGGCGACGGCCCCACCGGAACAGGAAATGGTGGCGGCGGTCCCACCGGGACAGGAGATGGTGGCGGCGACCCAGCCGGAACAGGAGATGGCTGTGGTGACCCCACCAGGGCAGGCAATGGTGGCGACGGCCCCACCGGAAGAGGAGATGGTGGCGGCGGTCCCACCGGGACTGGAGATGATGGCGACGGCCCCACCGGAACAGAAAATGGTGGCGGCGGTCCCACCGGGACAGGAGATGATGGCGACGGCCCCACCGGAACAGAAAATGGTGGCGGCGGTCCCACCGGGACAGGGGATGATGGCGACGGCCCCACCGGAACAGGAGGTGGTGGCGGCGGTCCCACCGGGACAGGGGATGATGGCGACGGCCCCACCGGAAGAGGAGGTGGTGGCGGCGGTCCCACCGGGACAGGAGATGGTGGCGGTGACCCAGCCGGAAGGGGAGATGGCTGCGGTGACCCCACCGGAGCATGTGATGATGGCGGCGACCCAGCCGGAACATGAGATGGCTGTGGTGACCCCACCAGGGCAGGCAATGGTGGCGACGGTCCCACCGGAACAGGAGGTGGTGGCGACGGTCCCACCGGAACAGGAGGTGGTGGCGACGGTCCCACCGGGACAGGAGGTGGTGGCGACGGTCCCACCGGGACAGGAGGTGGTGGCGACGGTCCCACCGGGATAGGAGAGACGAAGACTAGGTTGCTGGGGCAGCAGAACCTCCGTGGCGCTGGGCAGCAGAACCTCCGTGACGCTGGGCAGCAGAACCTCCGTGACGCTGGGCAGCAGAACCTCCGTGACGCTGGGCAGCAGAACCTCCGTGACGCTGGGCAGCAGAACCTCCGTGACGCTGGGCAGCAGAACCTCCGTGACGCTGGGCAGCTGGGGTTCGGGGACGCTGGGCAGCTGGGGTTCGGGGACGCTGGGCAGCTGGGGTTCGGGGACGCTGGGCAGCTGAGGGGCATGACGTCGGCGAGAGCCACGCTTGCGCCTGGGGGGCTTCACAGGTGATGAGTCCGGGGCAGGTTCAGGCAGAGGACTGGCTGGCAGAGGAGCAGGCTTCGCAGGTGGCAGGTGGGTTAGCGAGTCCTTGCTGAGCTCAGAATTGCAGGTAGAATCCAACTCAGCCTGTAATTCTCGCTTTAGGTCTGCAATCACTGTCAGGTTATGAGTTATTTGAGGGAAAAAACAAAATTTTGGGCCTTGATAAAAAAAGTCTTTTCCATCAAGGAATAAACAAAAATTCTCCGCTTAAAATCCGTGCAACCTGTAATGGCACAGTTCAGTTGCTCAAATTCAGAGTAGGCCTTCTTTAGCTCCTCACAAACAGAAAAGTCCGCTGGGTCCATTTCTTGGTCAGTTCGTTCTGTTACGTGGGGGTGTTAAGTCACTAGAAAATCACTAGAGTTGGACCCAAAAATGCAGACTGGACGGGAGGGCACAGTTTGCAGGAGATTTAATGAAAAACAAAAGGTAACAAAACACAAACTCAGGCTTACTTGAACTGAAGGGATCCAAAAGACAAAACCAAAAACAAGCAAAATCCAAGAAATCCAAAAAGGTACATAAATCCAAAACAACACTGGAAGCAACACTGGAAAGACACCAGAACTTAACACCACAGTACAACAAGACGAACTGACAAAGACAAAGACACACAGGGACTAAATAGACAGGAACATAATCAGACACAGGTGGGTGAACAACAACAGGTGAAGAAAATCAATGATCAACAAAGAGCGGGAAAACAGACAAAGACAGGAAGTAAAAGCAACAAGGACACACAAGGGAAACCAATACTACAAAATAAAACAGGAAATGACCAACGAAACACAACCATGACAGTATGAAAATACTGTGTTGTGAAGGTTTTGTATAAAAAGACATTCCTGAACATGTGTTGAACTTGTTTGACTTTTTTGATTTATTGATGTCTCACATGGAACAAAAATGATAAATGTTGATTTAATTTGGCAGCACATTGAAGGATAAATCCTACAGTTTCCTTAATAATATGAATCCAGTTTGACTTCAGACTAAATTCACAGATAAACTGTTCAGACTGACAAACTTTCAAAAAGAGCTGTTGTGATTTGTGCTGAAACAAACCCAGAAAACAAGAGAACTGAAGGAAATTTAAAACTTCTCTTGTGGATTTCATTTTGGTAGATATACACTGTACAAGAGCAAAATACATGAACTGACCTCAGAGTCTTCAGTCCACAGTGTGGACTCTCCAGTCCAGCTGACAGAAGCTCCACTCCTGAATCATACAGGTTGTTTTCACTCAGGTCCAGTTCTGTCAGATGGGAGGGGTTGGACTTCAGAGCTGAGACCAGAGAAGCACAGCTGATCTCTGACAACCAGCAGTTCTTCAGTCTGAATAAAGAATAAAGGATGAAGATAAAAATCCATTTATAATCCAATCAGATGTGTTGAGGTTTTAAATGTGCAGCTCAACATTACTATGTCCTAATCAATGAACTTTTCTCTAAAATGAGCAGAGTGACTTTGTCATTGTGTTATTGTGGATCATCATAATGTCAGCCTTCTACACACATCATCCAAATGTCAGCACAACATTCACACACCTATTCATGTCAACACACATTAATAACATGCTGCTGATCTCAGACCAGTCTGGAATAATCATCAAATCAGACATGTTGTCACTTTCACTCAGTGTTGTGCTAGTTACTGAAAACCAGTAACTAGTTACCGTTACTAGTTACTTCATTTCAAAAGTAACTGAGTTACTAACTCAGTTACTTACACCAAAAAGTAATGCGTTACTGTGAAAAGTAACTATTTAGTTACTAAAAAAAAAAAAGGCTCCCATTAATGCCCTTATAGCCTTCATTTCAGAAATGTTATTGCATTGGAGAATAATACAATCTGTTGATGAACTTGACATGCATTTGCATCACTGAACTCTGCTAAGCAATGTGGTCTATATACAAACACAAACAACAAAGATATGTTTCAAAGTGCCAATTTATTTCAGGCCAGAACAAACTGACAAACTGACAATACTACTGAGTAGGTAGTGGCCTGCAAACTTGCTGCCATTTACAGGTTAGAATTGCCCTTTAGAGGTCAGTTGGGTCTAGTCTGCCATAATTAATACAGAAAATAGCTGCAATATAAGTAACAAACAGCATTAATTATAACAACATATCACAACATAGCTGTAAACCTGGCTTCACTCAGGAAGGCACACAACATAGCCTAACCAAAAAGCCTTTTTTCTCAAGTAATTCTGAAATAAAATGATGGCTTCATCAGATCAGCAGCACCATAACTCTTGTTCCTTCATATCTCTAATCTAGCAAACAACATAAACACAAAATAAATTATCTTATTTTCCTCAAGGCATTCTGAAACAAATAACTGCATACAATTGGAATATATTATTCAGAATCAAGTTGGAAAAATGAACATTCACTCAGCACCAAGCAGGGCCGGCTCTTGGCATAGGTGATATAGGCGGTCGCCTAGGGCGCCATCTGCTGGAGGGGCACCGCCGCGCCGCCAGTCCCCCTTGGCCTCGAGGGAAAATAATAATAAAATAATAATTTTCTATGTCCCCTGGCGCCCTCACTTAGTGTTTTCTGTCTAGAATAAAATATATATATTAACATTACAAATAAATAAACAGTGACATGTTCCTAAATTATGTGTGAGCACGTGACGTGTCGTTATTGGGTGCGGATCATGTGCGGATCAGAGGTCAGGTCAGAGCAGGTCAAGTGAAAGACGGTCACAGTTGATGGATTTGCACTTGCCAAGATGAAAAGGCCGTCCAAGCCCTCGGGTGCAGAGAACAGAAAGAGAAGAAAAGAGGAGGAGAAGAAGAAGTTGGAATATAAAGGTAACATTATGCCTTCTCTTTTTTTATGCCGTTTTGTGTGACGTATTATTTGAGCTAGCTATGTTGAAGTAACGTTAAACAACGCCAGAGAAGGACTTTGGGCATGGGCAATGCTGACTTAACATGCTAAAAAAATAATGTCACACACTGATAGCTACTAAGAAGGATTAATAAATTATGAGAGGGATCAGAATAGAGGCCAAATCGCCCGCATGCGCCGCCGGTCAGCTGGGGATGGGCCAACTATGATCAGTGCACTCGTGTATCTGGCTTCCTTTTTTAAATATATAATAAAACACAGCTTTCTGCTGGCTGTACTCTGTGTTGTTTAATGTGAAATGCTCTGCATCGGCGCTGTTTATGTCTGTGATGAGAAGAATGTAAAAGTTAGATTATTCCATCCGTTATAGGATAGTTTCTAAACAGTTATTATCTCTGCCTGTGTGTCCGGTCTGATATTGCATTACAGTTTCATCACGTCATTATAAAATTGAAAATTAATTTTACCATTACTATTATTAACAATTGTGTGCTCAGTGTCACTGTTGCTGCTGCTTAGCTCTCCTCCTCCTACTGTACTTATCACGTTTGATATTGTGCTGAATGATTGCTGAAATTCAGTAGCCAGGTGATGAAAATGCAAGCTGCAGCAGCAGCTGTTTTTTTCTTTTTTTTGCTTGTACAATCATAAATATATCTACTCTATATCTGTCTAGATGCACTCAGAAAATATTTGCGGATGCCCCAAACAGCTGGCCAAACATCCACACAAACACCGCTCCCTGAAGCATGTAAGTATATTGTTTGTGGTCTCTGACACACTGCTATGTTGTTGTTGTTGATGTTATTGTTGTTAATGTAAATGGTAATTACAGTAATGAAGTTATTAGTCAAATAAAATAAAGTGTGTTTATTAAGTGAAGTAGAATGACACAACAAACTTAATGCAGTGGTGTTACAGTATGGATGTCTTCTCTATGTTTGAATACAGCTACATGTCAGACGCTATGCAGCAGCAGCAGCACTATTGCATCAAGCGTTACCACACCACCCACCTCTGAAAGTCAGCTTGAAGCAGGTGAGTTCTGTAATTACATGTTACAGCTGCAGTCACATTACTGAACAATACTGTTATTCATAATTTATGCTTCAGATGTATTTCTTGCCTGATGCCCTGTAATTTGTGAATCACTGTGTGATACTGAAGGACTAATATTTATATTTGCATGTGTGTTTGATTTTCTTGCAGGTGAAGGAACAAGCACAGCATGCACTGTTCAACAGCCTGAGGACACCCTGTTAACACAACCTGAAGTACACGACGTGTCTCCCAAGGCAGCACCTTTAGACCCTGCTGACTGGCCATCCCTGTCTGATAAGGTGAGGGTGGAGTTAGTCCACAGAGGCCCATATCAGCTAACATCAGACTTTGACTTTCCAAAAAGAGAAGATGGGAGAAGTTGCCATCACAACTACTTCTATAGACAATTAATCAATGGAGAAAGGATCAAGAGGAGTTGGATGGTATATTCCATTAAAACCAACAGTTTATACTGCTTCTGTTGTAAGCTCTTCTCACAGAAAACATACAAACTAATCAGTGATGGACTAAATGACTGGAAAAATTGCAGTGACCTACTAAAATCTCATGAGAACAGTCCAGATCATTTGAAGCACATGGCCTCATGGAAAGAACTTGAAACTCGTCTTGACAATGGCCAAACAATAGACAGAGCTGAGATGGCACTAATAGAAGCTGAAAGGAAGAGGTGGCGTGAAGTCCTGACCAGGTTGGTGGCCATCATACAGTCATTGGCAGAGCGAAATATTGCTCTCAGGGGAACCACAGACAAACTTCATGAACCAAATAACGGCAACTTCCTGAAAGAAGTAGAGCTCATGGCAAAGTTTGATCCTGTATTAAAGCAGCATGTTGCTGACGTGGAAACACGCTTTAGCCATGCATCCTATTTGGGAAAAAATATTCAAAATGAACTCATTGATTGCATTGGTGGAAAGATTGTGGAGGCAATGGTCAAAGAAATTCGACAAAACAAGTACTTCTCAATCATTTTGGATTGCACCCCTGATTTGAGCCGTAAAGAGCAACTTTCTGTCATCATTCGACATGTTGCAGATGAGGACACCCCACAAATAAAAGAGTATTTTATGGGGTTCCTTGAGGCAGAGGAGTCCACTGGAGAAAGCCTTTCAACCCTCATTCTCAAGAGACTTGAAGAGCTCAGCATCCCATTTGAAGACTGTAGAGGGCAGTCTTATGATAATGGAGCAAATATGAAAGGGAAGAGGAAAGGAGTCCAAGCCAGGCTTCTGGAAAAAAACCCAAGGGCTTTATTTGTGCCATGCAGAGCACACACAGTGAATCTGGTGGTAGCTGATGCAGCAAAAAGCTCTCCAGATGCCACTTGCTATTTTGGCTACCTGCAGAAGATGTTCACACTGTCTTCAGCCTCTACTCTGCGATGGTCCATTTTAAAAAAACATGTGACCACAACCCTGAAATCCTGGTCAGATACAAGATGGGAGAGTCGAATCAACAGCGTAGAGGCTGTGAGATACCAGGCTGCAGAAGTCAAGGTGAGGGACAACGCCACAGACCCAACAAAAAAATTGAGGCACAAACTCTAGCTGAAGAGGTTGGATCTTACAGATTCTCAATCTGCACTGTGGTCTGGCATGACATCCTGACTTAGATTCAACATATCAGCAAATTATTGCAGTCAGTCACAATCCAAATGGATGTTGCAGTTGACCCTCTGAGAAGAACTGAAGTCTCCCTTGTAGCCTACAGAGACAGTGTGTGCCAAGGAGATGTGCGAGAAGATGAATGTAGAGACTGTCCTTAAGCAGAAGAGATTGCGAAAAAACAAAGAGACAGTTCTCCTATGAGGTTCCTGACCAGGAAATGACAGATGCCCTCAAGAAAATGGAAATTTCCCTCTTCAATGTGGTGGTGGATGTCTCCACTGTGTCACTGCGGGAAAGATTTGAGACATTGGGTGAAGTTGAGAAGAAGTTTGGCGTACTTGTCAACTTCCCTGACCTGCCCAATGAAGAGCTAAGACAACAATGTCAAACACTCAGCAACACCCTAAGCTGTGGTGGGCAGTCAGATCTGGACTGGAAGGAACTGGTACAGGAATTGCAGAGTTTTCCAGCCCCGGAAAAAGGCAAAATGAACACCTTTGAACTTCTCAGCTTCCTACAGGAGAAGAAATTGAAGGAAGTTTACCCCAATATGTGGGTTGCCCTGAGGATTGCTGTCACCATTCCTGTGACAGTTGCTGCTGCAGAGAGGAGCTTCTCCAAATTGAAGCTCACAAAACGTACCTGAGATCCACCATGTCTCAGGAGCGTTTAAGTGGACTTGCCCTGATGAGTATAAACCCTGAGATGTCTAGGCAGGTGTCATTTGATGACACCATAGATGCCTTTGCTGCCAGGAAGTCCAGACGTGTAAACTTCTTTAGTTGAAAGATACAAATCAAATCAATCAAATCAAATAAACTTTATTTGTCCCACCAGGGGAAATTTGTCTTGGGCAGGGAGTTGTGACAGCTGCCATGTACATGTAAAACATCCATACATCATACCCAATATACAATAAAAAAGAAATATACAATAAAACCGTGACAAGCAGACATATCCAAGAGGAGAGGATGGAAAGAAAGTGCAAGGTGCAATAAATAGAATAACATCCATATAATACAAGTTCAGATAAAAACATACTAAAAACTAAAAAGAACAAGGGATGTTGGTATAAGCCAGCAGGTTGACGGGCAAACCGGATGTAGTTAATAGATAGATTGACTAATTGACTGATTGATGGGTTGAAGGGTTGGAGGGTTGATGAGCAGGGGATCCACAGCCATGGCCTCCTCCTTGCCCACGTAGGGGAGAGGATTACCAGAAGGTAAAGGCAGGAACCGTCCCCTCCACCCAACCGAGGTCAGGTGGTGGGGGTGGGGGGGGCTAGGGTAGTGGATCCGCAGCAGTAGGCCTCCCCACTACCCTAGTGGGGGAAAGGAGGGGCCTCTGCCAGGAGAGGTGTTTATTTGTTTATTTAGTAATGAGATGGAAGTGGGAATGAAGGAGTGTTTAAAATGGTTGGTCCTACACCTGCTGGCTCTATAGCGCCTCCCTGATGGCAGTAGCTGGTACTCTTGAAAAAGGATGTGTGAGGGGTCATTCAGGATCCTATTTGCTCCCCTCACAATTGTTCCCTCATATATTACCTGGAGAGGGTAATACGCTGGACAAAGTAACTGTTGTTACTGTTAAGTGTTAGTGTTGTTTTGTTGTTGCTGAAATTAAACTGTCGTGATTGCCCAGTTGGCTGTTGTCATTGGATTGTGTGGGGGGGGGGTACCTGATTAATGTTTGAGTGGAGGTTTTAACTCATGAGAAGCAGCTTCTCAAACCTTTGGTCAGAAAGCCTGTTCCTCTTTGGAGACAGTACCAGGCTTCCCAGACTGAAGAGTCTCTCAACAGGTGCACTGGATGGGGTAGCTGCATTTTGCTTCAGACAAATTTCCTTTATTGTGGGAAATTGTTTGAGAATCTCCATGCCTGTTTCGGCGGTTTTCAAGTAGGACATTACCTCAGTCTCCACAGCGGCAAAGTTTTCATCGTTGTCCTCAAAGGAAAAGAAGTCCTGCTCTTTGTCTTCGGAGGAGCCTGAGTCTGGTGGAGTTGTCGGAGACATAGGATTCCTGGCTGGTTGCTGCTCAGGGCCAGGGATAAACTTGTGACACTCTGCTACCAGGATTCCCTTGATCATCTCTTTCTTCCTCTGGTCTCTCACCCACCGCAACTTGAACTTGGGAAGAGTGACTTGTCTACGTCATTGCATGAAATTAAGTTTAGTGTGTGAGATGCACATTGCTGGTGCAGAGGTAAAACAATCCCTTCCTCTGCAGCGTTGAGAACGTCTGCAACATCAGTAAAGGTAACCTCTTCATCATCATCATGATCATCATCGTCGTCGTCAGAGAACGATCCCGGTTGATACATGGCAAAGGCTTTCAAAAAGTTGGAGCCGTTATCTGTAACTGTGGAGGTAACTTTTGTTGACACTCTATACAAAGAGTGAATGTGGTCAATCTCACTAGCAACTACATCGTAGGTGTGCCTACCCTTTATCCTTTTACAGGCTAACTCCCAAAGATCTCCAAAAGTAGATTGGGAGCCAGAGCTTTCAGTTATCAAGCTCCTCTCCTGTGGAACCATCTTCCAATTTCTGTTCGGGAGGCAGACACCATCTCCACATTTAAGAGTAGACTTAAAACCTTCCTTTTTGATAAAGCTTATAGTTAGGGCTGGCTCAGGTTTGCCCTGACCAGCCCCTAGTTATGCTGCTATAGGTTTAGGCTGCTGGGGGACTCCAAGGCACACTGAGCTCCTCTCTTTCTTCATCTCTTTCCCCAGATGTTTATGTTTATGTTCCATTAATGCCTGTTACTGACTTGATTCCTTCCCCGGAGTCTTTCTGCTTTGTCATCCTGCAGATTCCCATGGACTGTGGCTGCGCATGGATCGCTGATCACAGCTGAACCTCCCACTGTGGATTATTATAACTCACCTAATCAATCAAACATTCATCACATTGTTGTTGTTACTATTATTATCATTATTTTATTATCATTATTGTGACATCTAGTATTAGTATTATTATTTACATACAGCTTACATATTTATATGTACTACTTTTCCCTACACATACTGTAGTTTTACTATTGATGTTCTGTTACTACTGTTCTCTCTGTCTCTGTTCTTTTCTCTCTCTCTTCCACCCCTCCCACCTCCCCTCTTTCCTCCCCTTTTCCTCTTTCCCTCTCAACCCGACCGGTGCCGTCAGATCACCGCCCACCATGAGTCATGGATCTGTCCGAGGTTTCTGCCTGTTAAAAGGAAGTTTTTCCTCGCCGCTGTCGCCAAAGTGCTTGCTTATGGGGGAGTTGTTTCAACTGTCGGATGTAAACAAAATTATTGAGTGTGGTCTAGACCTACTCTATTTGTAAAGTGTCTTGAGACAACTTTGTTGTGAATTGGCGCTATATAAATAAAATTTGATTGATTGATTGATTGATAACGCAGCTTTCTGGCATTGTAAAGTAGTGGGGTTTATCCAGTGAGATGTTATCCCCATGAAGCTTCTGTTGCGGGCAGACCAGATGTCTGCGGTGGTCGAGATGTAGTTCAGCCCCTCAAAAGTTTTCTTTAGCTCGCTTTCCATTTTTGTATATTCTCTCTCCAGGTACTTGGAAAAGGTTTTCCGTCCCATTTGCCGTGTCGCGCCCGGTATCATGCTAACTAGCCGCCTGAAAGTGGGCGACTCCACTGTAGAAATAGCCTGCATGTCTTCTACAACATACCCTGCAATGGCTTTATCAACTTTGTCCTGGCTAGCAGTCCCACGGTTAAAATCCAGCCGCTGATGCTTAGGTGGTGGAGGAGGTGAAGTGGCATCGGGTGATGAGTCTGTTTCTGTGCCGGTACTTTTAGCTACTAGCCTCGTCGCAGCATGTTTCAACAGATTAGAATTGCTGTTTTGGGCCGTAGATAGGATCTTTGATCCAAGGCACAAGTTACATTTAACTAAAACGTTCTTTTCTTTTTGCTCGACAAAAGTGAAGTAGTGAGAATATCTCCAAGTGAAGAAACTCAACTTGGGCTCCGCCGCCGCCATGATGATACTAGTAGCCTACTAGTCTTGTTGGTGGTAAACATAAACACGCCCCCACAGCGCGTTTCCTCTCTCCCCCTCTCTGACACAGGAAGATTCAGGACTACACAACACTGCACTGTCTCTAGCCAAGACTGTAAAATAACGTAAAATAACGCAGTACGCATCATGTAGTAACGGTAACGGAGTTACTGAATTTAAAAAATAACGTGATAGATGTACTCGTTACTGCCAAAAATAATGCTGTTACAGTAACGCATTACTTTGTAACGCGTTAGTCCCAACACTGCTTTCACTTTCATTCTCTTCTGTTACCTCTGATTCAAACAATCATGTGTCATTTCACTAGCAAGGATCACGCCACAACGATATGCGGTTAAAGATTTTAATGAATGTTATGAGTGATAAGATATTGATGGTGAAGGAATGTAGAGGGGAGGGGCGAAGATGGATGGAGGATGTCGTCGGCCAGGCTGGTCCGGAGGGTACGCTGGATGCTGGGCAGAGGGAGACTCAGTGTGGGGGTTCCGTCTCAGCGTTTCTGCTCAAACTGATTATGGACCCCCAAAAGAGTTGGATTTTTATAAGCTCAATCGGGTGTGAGCTCGATGTAGATCATTGAGGTTGTTATGTATGTATGCCTGAGAAGACCAGCGACCTAGGACCTGGATGGTTTGATCAGAGATGCCCATTCTGGCTGCGGTGGAGGCTGCGCCGTTGCGGAATGAATGGCTTGAATAATGTTCGGAAGATATGCCTGAAATGCGGAGCACTCTGAGTAGATGTTTCTGGAACCAGAATCGAGTGGCCATTTTTCCTGTTTCGGTGAGAAACAGTGGATGTTGAGGTAATGCGTTGGAAGCATACCTGGAATTGATGTATTTTGTCAGTGGTTCGTATGGGCTGAGATAAGAGTCGAGGCGGAAAATGTATATGGGGTAGGAAATGCCCAGTTGATCAGTTTTGCTCCTTCAGAGTGTGAATATGAGAGAGTCGGAGGTATGGATGGTTATATCAGACATACTGGGATGACGAGAAGGGTTGTAAACAGAAGAAGTTGGGGCGAATTCAGAGCATCTCAGAAACCCGAAGAAAGCTAGCAAGAACATGGATTCGAGGGTTAAGTCAACCATTGGGGACATGTAGCCTGAACGTAGAGTGCGGATGCAGAGGCTGAGAAGGTCAGAGGTGAGTGGCAGGTGTCTGACCGAAGGCGGGGGTTCCTGTTTGCGCAAGCCTTTGACTAGCATGGCAACGTGTGAATGAGAGGTGGCTGGACAAGGGGAGCTAGTGACTAGTTTATGGAAAAAGTTGATTCCTGCTAAGTAGGTCTGGATAGTGGATGCCCGGATGTTTAGGACGGAATGAGCATGGGTAATGAAGTTGCAGACGGACGTGATATCAAGCGAGGGAAATGACATTTGGTAGGTGGTGTGATATGCTTTAAAGCAGTTCCAGCCAGTCAGGTAGGCGGAGAGAGTGCTTGGAGCGAGGCTGTTAAGTATGGCCTCTTGTGAGGTGCTTGAGAGGTTTCTTAGCTGCGGAGCTAATTGAATATTGTGGCTGAAAACGGTGGGATTGGTGTGGGATGAAGATCCGAGTCTGGAGCCAAGTGTCTGAATTTCTGGAATGAGAAGCGAGACAATGAGTCGGCAATGCTGTTGTGGTGACCGGGAACGTGAGCTGCCCGGAGAATGAACTGTTGTTGATCTGAGATTAGTGTGAGTCTGTGCATGAACTGCATGATGATGAGAGAGCGAGATCCCCCTTTGTTAATGATCTCTACTACTGCTGTGTTGTCGGAGTGGATGAGTATGGATTTTTTTCGACCATTCGTGCCCCCAAAGAATGGCAGCTATGATGATGGGGTATAGCTCGTGAAGTGCAGATGAAGGAGAACAGGACTCTGAGTCAAGGGACCTAAACTCTGGGGGCCAAGCTGAAACGAACCACCTCCCTCTGTAGTAGCCGCCGAAACCCACGGAGGGAGCTGCATCTGTGTAAAGTTGGATATCCTCCGGCTGAGTGAGGTAGTCTTCATAAAAGAATGAAATACCGTTCCAGGAGGACAGAAAATGCTGCCGCATGCGCATTTCCATTTTACAGGTGTCGTCCAGAGTAACTCTGTCATGCAGTGAGGGGACGGTTGCTGCTTTGGTTAGGAGGTTGGAGAGGAAGGATTTTGCCTGAGGGATTATGCGAATGGCATAATTGAGATGGCCAAGGAGGGCTAGCAGCTGGTGTTTGGTGCATCTGTCTGCCAGGAGATAATTGGACAGGAGCAAGGTGATGCGCTGTATTTTCTCAGCTGGCAGAGAAGCATGGAAAGAGACGAGGGTGATGCCCAAGAACTCGATGGATGTGCCGGGCCCTGAGGTTTTCTCTTCTGAGAGAGGAACACCAAGTTCCAAAAAGGCTTTGATGAGGGTAGTGAGCCCGTGGTGAGGAGGTGAGGATGGTGGCGTGACGATGAGAAAATCGTCGAGGAGGTGTAGTATGTGAGGGAGTCTGTGGTTGTTAACCAAGATCCAGCAAAGGGCTTCTGAAAGCGAGTCGAAGATCTTAGGACTGCTTCTGTATCCAAAAGTGAGGCGTACTGAGAAGTAGTAACTTCCTTTCCAGCAAACACCGAAGAAACGCCAGTAGTCTGGGTGGATGGGCAGAACTTTAAATGCGCTGGTGATGTCGGCTTTAGACAGCCAGGCTCCGCGTCCTGCTAGACGGGTGAGGGTGATGGCATGGTCGATAGTTGCGTATTGCATGGAGAAATCTGGGCATGGTATAACGCTGTTGATGCTTGGAATGTGTGAGCCGTGTGGTGAAGATAGGTCAATGATTAACCTCTTTTTGCCTGAATATTTCCGAGTTGCGACGCCTATGGGACTGATGCGGAATGTTGGAAATGGGGGACTGTCAAATGGCCCTATCATGAAACCCTCTTTGACTTCCTTAGCCAGCAGGGTGTCGACAGTATGAGGTTCAGCAAGAGCAGACTGGAGGTTATGACAGATGTGTCAGGAAGTACTTCCATACCAGGATGGAAGCCGTGTGTGAAGCCAGTCTATCGGGATGATGTTGTAGAGCGGTGGCAAGAAGGTTTACCTTAATGGGTGTGCCGAGGTGCCGTGCTAGTCATGCTGTATGTGTGGTAGGATTGTGAGGGCAGGTGCTCCTGGCATGCGCGCCCCCGCAGAAGGAGCAGACGTGCAGGAGGCGGCAGTTGGAGAGGGAGAAGCCCAAGTGGTTGAAATTGTTGCAGACCATCCTTCCTGCCTGGTAGAGGATTGGCCGCCCTCGTTTATCTACTCCCTTAGGCACTGGGACGTTGACTGAGGGATGCAAGTCTGCAGGCTTAGGAATGATGGAAGGTGGGGGTGCGGCTGCTGATAAGCGGTTGAAAACTGAGGTGTCGCGTGAAGAAGAAGGGCGTGATCGAGGTGGTGGGACACTGACTGTGCACGAGGTGGCGGGGTGAGAAGGGGCTCCGCACAACTCACAGGAGAGGGATGTGTGGGCGGCGAACATGCGGCAATATAGTTCGGAGTCAAGAGTGCCCCAGTATGTTCCTTGGTTAAACTGTTGTATGCGGCCGGCTGCCTGATTAGCGAAATGGACGTGATAAGTGTAAAATCCTGCCCCTCCAAAACGTAATGCCATGTCGAGCACTATAGACAGGTAGTTGTCCAGCTCAGGTCTCCGCGCAGGGAAGGCTAAGCATATGACATCCCTGTAGAGTGAGAAGGCGAGGGCGAATTCGGCAGGAGTCAAGTCTTTGGACCGAGAGGGTAAAGGATGGCGGAGCTGCACTGAACCGGAGTGAGTGTGAATTTCTCTAGGCTGACTGGTGTCGATGATGGATGGCTGAAGGAGTTGGGCTAGATCGACGTAATTACCAGTAAGAATTTGGTGGCGTAAGGTGGGGGAGACAGGTGAAGGGCGATAGAGTGATGAAGCTGGTTGGCTGGGTGGTGCTGCTGTGGCGAGAGAATAGTTGGTTGCACAATCAGAAAAAACATTTGGGTGTTGGGGAAGGGAGGGGGTAGGGAGGTGGGGGGAAGGATAGACCAGTCGGAAAAGAGGGAGGAGGCTGTGCAGCTTGTGGTGGAGCCCTCTGGTCTGCTGCACTGGGCTCTTGACCTGCTGTGCTTCTGATGAGAGGAAATGGAGGAGCAGAAGCCATGTTGTTTTGGATGGCTGAAGGAAGGGTAGAGAAAGGGATGATGGGATGACAGGATGTGTGTGCTCGGGGATTTTGTGAAGCCTGCGAAGACAGGGATGAAAAGAAGGCTGATATTAGCTGAGAGAAGCCAGTGACAGAGGGAGCAGGCACAGGGGGACATACAACCTCCCCCCCGCTAGGGGGGGCTGACGCTGCAGGCTGTGGCTGTGGCGGGGTGGCCTGAGTGATGTCACGGCCGACGACGGTGGCGGTGATTGGCCCGGGCGTCGATGCCGGAAGCGCGGGAAGTGCGGTTGAAGCAGCGGTGATGGAGGTTGAATACAGCCGAAACAGCTTGGCTTTGTCGTCTGTGCGGTGGAAGGGGATGCCTTTCTCTCGCAGGAACCGTTGGAGACGGGCGACAGTCCAATTCCACATGTCGGGCAGTGATTGTGGAGGTGGAGGCTGCCGGGTTGGAGAAGGAGGTGGAGTGCGGTGGTGCCGTGTTTGTAGACCGGAGGCTCTTCGCCGACGTGAGGGAGGCTGCCGATGGGTAGGAGGTGAGGGGGGGTGAAGCCGGCCTCTGCGATCCCGCCTGTGGCAACCGGTGTGGTGGACTCTCGCTGAAGGTGGAGAGGAGGCCCGGCTTCTGCTGGGGGTGGGAGAGATCTCATTGACGGAGCTCGAGCGACGTGATTGTGGTACGCTGACCACCGAGCGCACCCGGCTCCTGCGGGACGTTTGGCTGCGGTGCGGTTGCTGCTCCGGAGGAGGATAACCGGTCTCGTACAGGTCGTCGTAGAGATCGCTGTCGGAATCAGGTGGAACGATGTTCAACTCAAACGTCCATGGTGGGTAAGTAGTTGGTGATCGCTATTTTGACTTGAGTCAAGAATGCTTGTTAGCTGTGCGTGAGGCACTGTCTGTCTGAGGATCTATCGTGAGATCTGAGACAAACAGGGCTGGGTGGGTTGGCCAGGTATAAGTAGGCTTGTCAGGTGATTAGAGGTGTGGTTGAGGCGTGACCCTGCTCCCGAACCTAAGTTAATGAATTAACTTCATTTGATGAAAAATACACACAGATGTTTTCTGGACAATTTCAAAATGATCAATATGAAATAAATCAGACTTTATGAAATAAAAATTAATCAAATCAAGTCCTGAACTTTACCAACATGTTTAACAGCTGTCCCAGCACTTCTGCTGCTCTCATTTCAAAGCACAGATGTGGACTATCTTCATCACCACTGTCATCTTTCATCAACACACAGCTGACTGACTGTGAGCTTCATCCTCATCATCTTTAGAAGTGAGCAGACTGACATGAATGTTGTCTTCGTCTTAAATGGAAGCTGCTACCTTATTATTTATGCTCCTGTTTACTGGTGGAGTCACAACACAAAGTGACATCATTTTCTGACAGGAAGCATCATCACATGTTGAAGTGTCGCCTGTCGTTGGTGACACATCAGACACCAAACTTCAAACACCTGACTTTGGAAATATGCTTCACACAGTGTGTGTGTGTGTGTGTGTGTGTGTGTTTATGTATCAGTTCCAGTAAAATACTGTGTTGTGAAGGTTTTGTATAAAAAGACATTCCTGAACATGTGTTGAACTTGTTTGACTTTTTTGATTTATTGATGTCTCACATGGAACAAAAATGATAAATGTTGATTTAATTTGGCAGCACATTGAAGGATAAATCCTACAGTTTCCTTAATAACATGAATCCAGTTTGACTTCAGACTAAATTCACAGATAAACTGTTCAGACTGACAAACTTTCAAAAAGAGCTGTTGTGATTTGTGCTGAAACAAACCCAGAAAACAAGAGAACTGAAGGAAATTTAAAACTTCTCTTGTGGATTTCATTTTGGTAGATATACACTGTACAAGAGCAAAATACATGAACTGACCTCAGAGTCTTCAGTCGACAGTGTGGACTCTCCAGTCCAGCTGACAGAAGCTTCACTCCTGAATCCTTCAGGTTGTTGTCACTCAGGTCCAGTTCTGTCAGATGGGAGGGTTGGACTTCAGAGCTGAGGCCACGACTTCACAGTGAGTCTCTGAGAGTCGACAGTCATTAAACCTGTGATGACAGAGAATATGAAAGTTAAAGAATAATAAAATCTGACACTTTATTATAAAAATAAACTGACAAAGCACATGAACATGAGCGGCTGCAGCTCAGCTGGTCAGTCACTGATCACAAGGTTTGTGGTTTGAAACTTGAGCTCCTTCTGTCCACATGTCAAAGTGTTTCTGAGCAACATCATCAAACACAAACTGATGTTTTTGGACACAAGTGTCCAAATGACTGTGATGTAAACATGTCTTATTTGGATGATTTGTGTTTGTTAAGGGTGGCACGGTGGTGCAGTAGTTAGCACTGCTGCAAGAAGGTCCTGAGTTCGAATCCCCTCCAGCTGGGGAGCTCGGGCAGGGCCTTTCTGTGTGGAGTTTGCATGTGTCTGTGTGGGTTCTCTCTGGGTTCAGGTGTGAATGTGAGTGTGAGTGGTTGTTTGTCTCTATGTGTCAGCCCTGTGATGAACTGGCGACTTGTCCAGGGTGTACCCCACCCCTCGCCCAGTGTCAGCTGGGATAGGCTCCAGTGTCCTGAGCTGCTGTCTGAGGAAATCAGCTGACAAATACACAAAGACTGTGGCTGCAAATTCAATGAAAACCACCGTGGAAATGAGAGCTGCTACTTTCTTTGCATATGTTGCCTTTAGTGTCACTGTTGTGAAACGGTGCAGAAAGGAAACACGTTGTCTGACAGCAGTGTTGTTTTCGTTAACGATGACGATGACGAAATGATTTTGTTAACGCACCTTTTTTTCACGACTAAAACGAGATGGTGACGAGCTAAGCATAACTCTTTGATGTCGAAAATATGACGAGACGTATTTGTTGTTTTCGTTGACGAGACCAGACGAGACGAAAATGTTAGTGGGTTGGATAAAGGACTATCAAAATGCATCGCATTTCCTCCAACTGTGTGTGCAATTTGTCTGCCAAATGCTGAAAATATCAGCAATGCACCTGCATCCTGTCCTTGTTTGGTCACGCCCACCACCAGGCATACACGGGCACAGTGCACACTGGGAGGAGCATGTGTCTGCAGACCCGGAGACCGCAGATTCAGACCCGCACGTTTGGACCCGCACATTCAGACCCCTTCGTTTTCCCCCTCCTTTTTCTCATCCTAATCCTAACCTCTCCCTCCTTGTGCCTAAACCTAACCTCATGTTCCTCTCCTCTTTTCTCTACCTTCTTATGACTATCCCTATCCTTTTTCTTATCCTAATCCTAACCATTCCCCCCATATGCTTAAACCTAAGTTGGTGGCGCTGTCGCAGAAAACCTGAGGTCCTAGAAATGCGGTCCCAAAAGTGCGGGTCTGAATCTGCAGCGGGTCTGAATCTGCAGCCTCCGGGTCTGCAGAGATATACTATTGCACACCGGGGCAGTCACACACAGTTCCAATACACGAACACCTTCATGAATATAAAGGCCAAGACGCACTAAAAGCATCAACTGACGCACGTCAATTAAAGTTTCTACGGCGCACTGCAGGCTTCGGATTTAAAATTCCAACACCACAGAACCAGCTGTATTTTAGGAAAAGGTTGCTATTTATATGCATCTATTTATTTCTGTAGAATTAATATAAAGAAGAGGATGAGGCAGAGAAGGGGGGTGAGGAAGATGAAGATGAGGATTAATTAATCGGCATGAAGTAATTATGTGTTTAAAAGTACACAAATCGGACTTGGAGTAAAAAAAAAAAAAAAAACACGCACCACAGAAGTGTACAGTTATATTAGGATTCATGATCATAAAAAGTGTTTATATCAAGTCAGCACATCAGTCCATATTCACACGCTCTCTCTCCTCTCTCTCTCTCTCTCTCTCTCTCTCTCTCTCTCTCTCTCTCTCTCTCCCGTCCGTCTCTGCTGTGGATCGTTTTTTTTTTTTAAATTTTACCTGGTTTCAGGTGGAGCCGCAGCTCCATCAGCACTCCCTCCTCAAGTCCGTGAGTTTTTATTCTATTCAGCTCTCCCCAAATACGTATTTCGGGTGCAGAAGTAAAAAGCTCCAAAATCGAAACAAGTTCGAAGTGGGAGCGTCAAGGCACTTTGACGCCCGTCAAGATGCTTTCAGTGCGCGTTCTGCCATTTAGATTAATGGGTGTACTTGCATAACGCGAGCGTCAGACGCCTTTAGTGCGTTTTGGCCCTAATATCAATATTTGAATCTGATCTTTGTGAATGCTAACTAATGTGGGAGTGAGTTCTCATATCAAAATTAACTCACATTTGTTTTTACATGGGAGGACTTCATAAAGTATGAGCATTGATTCCACTCACTGTTACCACTTCATCTGTGTTTAAAGCACTATTCTTATTTTTACTGCTGTTTTTTATGCTTACTGCTGTTTTTGTTGTTGTTTTTAATACCACACTGTAAAGCACTTTGAGTTGCATGTTATGTATGAAAGGTGCTATATAAATAAAATTATTATTATTAGTAGTAGTAGATCAGCAAGTACAGCGTGACAGAACTGCATCTTCATGGATGGGAAAGTCTAGGCTAGTGCTATCAAACTGGTAAGGAATCTGGTTATTATACAAAAGTGTTAAGAGAGTTAACTGTTGCTTTATGAATTGCAACACAACCTGTCAACCTCGATTACAATTCCCTATCTCTGTATTGGCCTAATTTAATGTTTTAAAGTCATTATTTTTTTGACTAAAATTAATGACTAAAACTGGACTAAAACCCTTTTAGTTTTCGTCGACTAAAACTAGACCAAAACTATCAAGGATGGAAATGACTAAAATGTGACTAAAACTAATAAGCATTTCGTCCAAAAGACTAAGACTAAAACTAAATCAAAAAAGGCTGCCAAAAACAACACTGTCTGACAGTTTGTGTTTGCATTTCTCACATTAGGGTGACCAGATGGAAAAGCTTCAAAGTTGCCATCAAGTCAAAATCTCCATGTTTCATTGTTTTTATGACATGTGTATTGATCTATATGTCAGCGGCAGTGGAAGACATCTATCAGGCCTGATGTCGGGGCAGGGCCTCAAACATCAGCAGAGACTCAGCTCACCCTGCCCACCACCTCATCAAACTTCTCCCCTCTGACAGGCCATACAGGAAATACAGGCACACACCACAAGACTGAAAAACAGCTTGTTCCCTAAAGCTGTAAAACTGCTGAACACAACCTGAACCCCCTCCCACACCCCCACAAACTCCCACTAGAGAAGGCAAGCTTTTGTCTCTGACTGAGAAGGTGAGACAAGGCATGAGGAGCAAACAACTCCTGAAGAAGGTTATCTGCAGGGAGACGTCCCTGTTCACTGCCCCGCCACCAGGAGATGTTCTGGACTAAGGAGCCAAACATCTCTGAGTACTGGTCCCCAGCTGATGACCCTGCAGCTAACAAGTGGGCACCGGTGGAGGAGCAGCAGGCCTCGAGCCTGGCAGGATGAACACCTACCTGTTCACATTAAATACATTCTTAAAAAGAAAAAACAAACAAACAGCGTTTGCCTCATTTTTACATTTCTTTGTTTACAACATTTTTTTTAAATTTGCACACATATAAAATACCTTAATGAAGAAAAAAGAAAAAGAAATATACAAATGTGTCAGGATAGGTCAGGAAGCCACAGGCTTATACTAGGGTCCTCCCCTTCTTTTAAGAAAAAAACAAATCAAAACAAACAAATAAACACCATAATAGTAATCAAAACAGCACTAACATAATTTAGGAAAAACAGTGACTACCAGAAGCACATACAATAAGCAAAGAAAAAGGCAAAAAAAAAAAAAGAAAGAAGACAGAAACCCAGAAAATAGTCAATACACAAATAATCCAGTGACAACAAACCAATACAGAACAAAAAACAAAATGAAAAAAAATACAAAAAACTAAACAAACATCATGTTAAAAAGAAGGAAAAAAGATCAAACTCAAAATGTAACTAAGTACATGTAAAAAAAAAAAAAAAATTAAACATCATGAATTAAATGCATTGCCAATTTCCTTTTAAAAATCTCTAAAGTAGATGAGCTCTTAACAACATGTACTTTTGCATTCCACACCACGATATCTGAGAGATAACTGCTCGTATTTTCGTGTTTTGTTTTGTAAAAAGGAAGATGAAAATGATCAACCTGTCGAGTGTTGTATGAGTGTTGTAATTCCTGATTTCACAGCTTTGATATCTCCAGTATTAATCTACATGTAATCTACATGTACATCTACATCTATGTATAATATAATAATAATAATGATGATAATAATGATAATGATAATAATAATAATAATAATAGTAATAATAATAATAATAATAATAATAATAATAAAAACTTACACACATATATTTTCTTTTTATACCTTTACATTTTTATATTTTTATATTTGTATATTTCTATACTTGTATATTGTGTTCTTTATTTATTTTTCTAATGTTCTCTTGTACCTTTTCTAATCTCAGGGAGTTCCATCATAATTTCATTGTGTTGTTGTCTGCAGCAGTACAATGACAATAAAGAATCTTGAATCCTAGTTTTGGCCATAGAGATGTCTGCCTTCTCTACAATATAACAGAGCTAGATGGCACTAGTCCTGTGGGGCTCAAAGTGACAAAAAATACATTTGAAAAATTCAACATCAATGTCTCTTTCCAGAAATCAGGACCTGGTTTCTCAAAATAATCCACAGACTTTGTTGTGAGCAGTTTCATGTAGGAACTACTTTCTTTCTGCAGTTGAATCTACTAGAACTACTTTAGAATCGAGCACATAATCCACAGACTTCGCTCAGTGAACGTAGCAGTGAAGTGTGTCAACAGTTTAGGATGTTTGTCAGTGAATAAGTGCTACACCTCCTCCAGAACCAAGCCAAGTTCCTGTGTCCTGCTAAAAGAGGGTTAGTTCTGAACTGAACCACAACATCAGCCCAGGCTGAACTAGCAGAGACAGAGAGCTTCATTACTGGTTATAAAACAAACTCATTTCTAGTGCAGCAAATCATGTGAAAAGATTAAATGATAGCTCTGATTAAACCACATGAACTTAAGGGAAGTAGACCTTTGCTGTATCATGAAGCATGAGAAGGTCAAGAAACAAGGTAAAGTGATAGATGGTTATGTTTGAATGTGATCCAAAATGTTCAAGAAAGGAGGAGACTCTTCAGAGCCTCCAAATAATATATAAACAGGTGCACTGAGTCCTTTTCTTCAGTCTAACCCTGGGTTTGACTCAGGCTTGTTGATTTTTCTATGTCAGAGAAGTCAATAAACTTTGTATGGCTGAACTTGCTACTCCCTCAGTGATTTTTCCTTTTATGATAGTGATTCTTTCTTTGATGATGTGAACGTTGAAAAAAGGCTGACAATTGAGGTTTCTTAATAAAGTTAACAAGGTGTTGTGGCATTAGGCCCAGACCTTACTGGCCCATCATCTGAAGCTTTTTGACACGATATGTGTAAAGTCTCTTTAATACTGAAGGCTTCAGCTTTTTGTTGGATTTATAATGTTGATAATCACATCTGGACTTACCGAGCCTTTCTGCAGTTCCTCACAGCTGGAATCAGTCTCCATCGTCCCTCATCTGATGTGTTGTACTTCATCAGGTCCAACTCATCCAGAACCTCTTCTGACATCTGCAGCATGTAGGCCAGAGCTGAGCAGTGGAACACAGAGAGTTCCTTCTCTGATCTGTTCTCTGACTTCAGGAACTCTTGGATGGAAGATGTTGATGCTTCTGTCAGGAGAGATATTATAACTGTTCATCTCCTTCAGGTTGTTGATGGCTCTCTGGATGATTTCTGGACTGTTGTCTGTCTGACCCAGCAGGTCTCCTAAGAGTCTCTGGTTGGACTCCAGAGAGAGGCCATGAAGGAAGCGGACAAACAGGTCCAGGTGACCATTTTTACTGTTGAGGGATTTCTCCATGGCTCGCTTCAGGAAGTCATCCAAAGATAAGTTGTTTCCATGGTCTGAGTCTCTGTATTTCTCCAGGAAGTCCTCCAGTACCTGTGTGTTCCTGTATTTCCTGTCCTCCCTCAGGAAGTTCTCCAGTACCTGTGTGTTCCTGTTGGTGTAACAGTGGAACATGTAGACTGCAGCCAGAAACTCCTGAACGCTCAGATGAACAAAGCAGTAGACTGTTTTCTGGAAGATCACACTCTCTCTTTTGAAGATCTCTGTACAAACTCCTGAGTACACCGAGGCCTCTGTGACATCCAGACCACACCGCTCCAGGTCTTCTTGGTAGAACATGATGTTTCCTTCCTCCAGATGTTCAAACGCCAGCCTCCCCAGCTTCAGAAGAACTTCCCTGTCAGCCTCCGTCAGCTCCTGTGGACTCGTCTCATGTCCCTCATGGTACTTGTTCTTCTTCCTCTTTGTCTGAACCAGCAGGAAGTGTGAGTACAGGTCAGTCAGGGTCTTGGGCAGCTCTCCTCTCTGCTCTGTAGTCAACATGTGCTCCAGAACTGTAGCAGTGATCCAGCAGAAGACTGGGATCAGACACATGATGTGGAGGCTCCTGGATGTCTTGATGTGTGAGATGATTCTGCTGGACAGATCTTCATCACTGGACCTCCTCCTGAAGTACTCCTCCTTCTGGGCGTCAGTGAAGCCTCGTACTTCTGTTACCCTGTCAACACATGAAGGAGGGATCTGATTGGCCGCTGCAGGTCTGGAAGTTATCCAGACCAGAGCTGAGGGAAGCAGATTCCCCTTGATGAGGTTTGTCAGCAGCACGTTGACTGATGACTCCTGTGTGACATCAGACACAACCTGACTGTTGTTGAAATCCAGTGAAAGTCTGCTTTCATCCAGGCCGTCAAAGATGAACAGAAGTTTACAGACAGCCAGCTTCTCTGCTGTGACCTTCTGTAATGTTGGATGGAAAACATGGAGCAGCCTGAGAAGACTGTACTGCTCATCTTTGATCAAGTTCAGCTCCCTGAACGAAAGCAGAATCAGCAGACTGACATCTTGGTTTTCCAAACCCTCTGCCCAGTCCAGAGTGAACTTCTGCACTGAGAAGGTTTTTCCAACACCAGCGACGCCGTTGGTCAGAACCACTCTGATGTGTCTCTGTTGGTCAGGATCTGGGTCAGGTTGTTGGTCAGGTTGTTGGTCAGGTTGTTGGTCAGGTAAGGCTTTAAAGATGTCCTGGCAATTGATTGGAGTGGCATGGAGGGTCTCCTTCTTGGACGTTGTCTCCAGCTGTCTCACCTCATGTTGGGTATTAACCTCTTCACTCTGTCCCTCTGTGATGTAGAGCTCAGTGTAGATCCTGTTGAGGAGGGTTTCACTTCCTGTTTCATCACTTCCTTCAGTCACACGTTCACATCTCCTCCTCAGACTGATCTTATGTTCATCTGAAACCTCCTGCAGACCACCGTCCACTAAAAAAGACAAAAAAGCTGTGAGACAAAACAAAGACAATCTGTTGGTATTTTCATTACCAATAAAAAACAATGTAAGAATATATAAAGAAGTAAAGGTTATAAAGTCCAGTTTCAAGGAAACATCAGAAATTCTCTCTTTTTCTCTGACTTCCTTTGACTGTGTGTCCGTGTTAGAGATTCATGATGTGGATTTTATTGAGCCGATACTGATAATTTGATTCTCATGGCTGATACTGATAAGATAACTGTTAATTTCACATTTTTGTATTTTAAAAACAGGTTCATATAACCTGTAGTGTAAACTTCACAAATATACTTCAGCTTTTATAGAGAATTTTACCAAAGAATTCAATTTGAATGATTAAAAAATCAGATATTATTATAACTGATATTTATCATATTTATTACAGATCTAGACTAATATAACTGTGATAGGCCAATATTAGCTGATAATTGATCAGCCCTGATATTTATTGTTCTTCCTCAGTCGGTGTAGGTGTTTGATTGACAGCAGAGGCGACAGGCTGAGCTGCAGCTCTTCATCTAAACCAAGGAGCCCTTACAAGATTTACCAGGGACCCCCTCATGTACGTCCCCTGGAATAATTAGATAAAGTCTGTTTTTTACTCTTCTATAGTCTAATTTATGTGAAAGATGTACAGATGTGCAGTCTTACTTTGTACAGTGCTGCTCTGACTGTCGGTCTGCAGTCCAGGTCTTGTTCTGTGAGGTAAAATACCTGTTTCTGTCCGTGGAGTCTGGAGGCTGTGAATAGAGCAGAGATGGCAGCTTCAGTTTCAAGATTAATGTCACCAATTCACCCCCAGCAGAGACCCACTGGGGTCAGACACAGACGGCTACATGGATCCATCTGTACACATCTGAAGATCATTTTCTCAGATTCTGAATAGTTAAAAATCTTCATGAACATTTTATGGAAGTTTAAATGATGAAATGGAGGTTCTCAGGTGTTTTGATGAAGAAATAAAATAAGATCCATCTTAGTTTGAAACAGTATCTGCACTCATAGTTCTGCATCATGAATATAAATATTTTAGTATTTTGTCTTAATCTTTACTGAATCATCTTCCATCAGGTCAGTTTACAGTAAAGCAGTCTCTTACTTTGTGTCTGAGGGTCCAGGTTCATTACTGAAGACTGGAGGTTCACCTTTGGACCGGTCACTTTTCATGGACAGACAGCTGGACACTGGAGACTCTGCTCTTTGTCTGTTGGACTGAACTCTGCAAACACCAACATGTTTTTATTCAGATCACATGAATCCTTCATAAATCCTCTGATCAAAGTCATTGATGAAGCTCTAAATACACAAACTGCTGCTGCTGTTGATAATCAGGAGCTTTAACAGTTTGTATTAGTCCTCTTAGATTAGATTACAACTTTTCTAGCTGACTGACAGCTGTTACAGATACTAAGAGGAAGACGGGACAAATTAATTCTATTTGTGTCACAGATTTTACTTCGCAGTTATATTTAGAAACAATGGGCCTCATTCAGGAACAGTGCATAAGCACAGATTTGTTCTTAAACCATGTGTACGAATGTTTCAGGCACAAATCTGGGATTCATCAACATTTTCCTACCTGAATTTTGTTTTTACTCTGCGACCAAATTTAGAACAGCTTCAGACCATGTGTACACACATATGATGACAGCTCAGCTGTCTTAGAAAATGTTGAAACACCTTTTAACTAAATGCAAAGCAAATGAAAACCATATTCATTAAAAAAAAGGCTTTAATAGAAGTTTAATAGAAGTGTTTTTATGGTTGATTTATTTGAGTTTATTTTCCTTGTTTTTAGGATTATTATTATTTTCATTATCATTATTGGGTAAAAGTCCCTGCTGGATGTCATCACTTTCACCCTCATTTCTTTATCCCTCTTTGGGATATTTCCTGCAATTGAGGTGAGTCTCTCATCTTGAGCTGACAGATCAGGTTCTCCTTGTTCTCCACCTGTTTCTTTACTTCTTGTCTGTTTTTATTTAACTCTAAAGGATAACTTTGGTATTTTATCAACCTGGGCCCTATTTCCCCATGTGTATGTGTGTGTATGATTGATAGGTACAACTCATCTTAAAATTGGTTCAGTATTGAGGGAGGCGGATGCAGCCGGCAGCTGCGAAATGAGTTATAACGGTAGATATGAGGGCAAATACGTCCCGTAAAAGTTTGTGCATTAAAAGTGCTTTTTTTCACCACAGACAGGATCAGATCGCCTGTCAACAGCATGCTTCACTTACTGCTTGCTGTGTGTGACGACATCTCGCGGGATCTTTGTTTGTTGCCAGAAGAAAACAGAGGAGTCATGCAGAGAGCCGGTCAGAGCGGAGTTAGCTGTCCCAGAGTTCAGTTGAGAGTTTTACTGCAACTATTGAAAACAATGGTTCGTGTTTGTGCTTCACCGAATTGCAAGAACAGGATGCTGCGCAACACCCCGTACAGCTTTCATAGGCTGACTTTGTCGGATGGTGAGATGCTGAAGTTGTGGCTAATTGTGCTACAATTGGATGCTAACACTACTGTCCAGACACTGCGCCTTGCAGACCATTGGGTCTGCAGTGCACCAAGAGGAGAAGATATCCAATCCCAAAACACTTCTTCCTCAAGAAAACTGCTGTCCTACTCGTTACAACAAAAAGACATTCTTCGACAAGCAAAGCTCCCGCGAGAGGACAGAGATTACACTGTCAATCTGAGCCGGACTGTGGCGAAAAAAAGGCGGCGCTCAGCGCTGCTTAAAGCAGGTAAATCAGAGAAATAAAACATTATTTCCTTCATGTTTCACAGCAGTTTAACTCTAAAACACGTATAAACTCCCCCACACAGCGCAGCAACACCTGATTCAGCCTGAATGTGAAGTTACAACGACTTCACTGCTTCCTTCATGATACCTTTCTACACAAACACATTTCCTCATATAGAGAAAAGGGGGCATGTCAGTATGCAGAGTGCAGGCAGGTACGAACCTGTCAGTTTAAAATGATTCTCATTCACTAACATACACACGGTGGTGAGAACAAACTGGGCACGCTCCATCAATCAGACGATGACTTTGTGTTTTTCTGTGCAAACATTTGAACATTTCTACGCACGTTAGTGAATGAGGCTCACTGTTGTTACATACAGTGTAAAAAGCCATTTTAATGAAGTATAGTACTGAAAAAATGCAGACATGTCCACAGCATGGACACAGAAAGTAAGACTGCACAGGGGCCTGCAGCACCTCCTAAAACCAGGTTTTATAAAAACCACCGACTGATAAACAAGTTTAAACTTAGTGTCAAAACTACAGTGTCAGTGTGACCCTGTGGTTCAGTTGGTAGAGCGTCTGCTTCATGTATGGAGGCTGTTTGTCCTCTGCAGCTGCTGCTGATTTGACTTATCTTCAGCTGTCCTGTCCAGTATAGGCAAAAAAAGCCCAAAATGATCACTTAATTTAAAACAGAAAACAACAACACTACAGTGTCTCCCCAAGTCTTACTGGGTTATACAGGCTGTATGTGTAGTACTCAGGTATTTGGGATGTTTCTTATCAGTTTTTTATTGTATTTATTAGTACATTATTAGATTCATTCTGTTACAGTCTTTAGAAGAAGCTTTTCAAGTGTCTCACTGAATCCAAGTAACAGATATCAGAGCAGTGATCATCCTGTCAGACTCCTGAGAGAAACAGTACAGAAGGTAACTGATGTTACTGCAGCTGAGGCATAGTAACTGTATTAGTTAATATAATAATAATGTGTGTTTGTATTTGTATTAGTTGTGTTTGTTGCGCTGTTATAATGTTGGTGAGGTTTAATACAGTAACTAACCTGTTTGTACATTAGCCCAGTGTTGCGCTAACTGACTAGACAAGCTGACTTGCCTGTATTATTGTGATTGTAAATGTTGATGTGGTTCTGTGTGATGTTAGAGTGATACTGGCTACTGTCAGAAAGTATACAGATCACATATTAAGATATATATTAATACCTTTAATCAATGCTGGTTTTAAGTAATAACTCAGATATGTTTGTTTTTATCTGAGTGTTTATGTCCTCCTATGTTGCTATGCTATGACAGCTCACAGCAGTACAGCAGGTCTACCCTCATAAAGGTGTGTCTTTTATCTGAAGATGAACTTAACTCGAGTCGAGCGGCTGTCAAGCAGCAAACAAACACTTCACTTCCTATAAATTCTTCACAGCAAAAGTCCTGGGTTATTTTGTTATTCAAAAACTTTTATTACTGTATGAACAACTAAATCAGGAAATGCTGCATTTTTACCAGCAGTAACTTAACATGACTCCTATACAGCTGAAAGTGACATGAAAGGGCGAGCGGGTCAGGCTCACTTTGGCTGCACTCCAGAAAAGGTTCATCTCAGAGGCGACTCGGCGTGATAAAAGTGGTCGTGGAAATGCAAATCAGCGCAGCACAGTTTGACTCGGGTGACAGTAAAAAGCTCTGTGTGTGTTCCCTGACCGGAGTCCTGACGTGGTCAATATCTCAACTCACCAGTTTTAAAGGGTCAGTTCCCCACAGCTGTTTAATTATATCCCGACTCTAAAACATTACCAGCAACACTGAATGAGTTAGTTATCAGTTCTCTTACTTTGTGTCTGAGGGTCCAGGTTCATTACTGAGGGTCTGAGGATCACCTTTGGACTGGTCATTCTTCAGAGACAGACAGTTGGACACTGGAGACTCTGCTCTGTCCTCCTCCTCCTCCACACAAACACTCATCTTCTGATCTGAACTCAGTCTGAGAGAAACAGGAACACTGACTGTGAGCTCAGAGCACAAGAATCAAGAAAAACAAGTTTGAATTAAAGCTGCAAGCAGCGTTGTACGGGCCCTCGCACCCCCACGCAACTCGGGGTGCCGGCAACTCGGGGTGCTGGTGACCGCAGCCCCCACGCCATTCGGGTCCTGTGGGCGTCATGACCTTGTGGCCAGAGGCTGACTGGCACACGAGGTGTTGAATTTTCAGCCCCTTTGGACACTGTAGGAAGCAATGCCGTGTTACTTCCTGTCTCCACTAGGTTGTGCTATGACTATGACTCCTGAGCGTCATGCAGATGTGTTCAGGCAGGGACTTTTATCATACATGTGAAGTTTGGAGCAGATTTTACCATTTAATCCCATGTTATAGCAATTTTGTGTTTCATGGCGAGTCATCAAAAGTCGACGCCATGCCACACCCACACTGTTCAACGCTGACCAATTCTTTTAATAACTTTTAATCACAAACTAGTGTATATGGTACACACCACTTTTGAAGTCAATCGGATCTGTTGTGGAGGCGCAGTTTGTTTAGCCACGCCCACTTATGAAATTAATATCATATGCTCAGGACGGGAGCAGTGACAAACATATTAAGATTCAGGAAGATTTGACTAAGTAAACTGAAGTTATGTCCACTTTCTGTGTTTTGGCGAAACATCGACCTTCGCTGCGCCGTCAGTGCGGCATCATTTGACGAGACATCATGGTCTTCACAATATAGCATTACCAACATCTTAAGGCCTTTCTGACCAAATTTTAGTTGAATATGGTCAACGTGCTCAGAGCAGCACCTCAAAGTCTAAAACATGTTATTTCCTGTCGCCAGCAGGGGGCGCTATGACAAGTAAAAAATTTCTGCATGTAGACGTGTTCAGGGCGGGACTATTATCAAGCATTTCAAGTGTGGTGCAGATTGGACCATTTATGATAAAGTTATAGCAATTTCATGTTTCATGGCGAGACATCAAACTTCGCCGCCACCTCACGGCCACGCCCTTCAATAAGAGCGTAATCTTTTAATAACTTTTGCTCACAACCTTGTGTAGATGGCACATAGTGTTTTTGAAGCCGTTCCGATTAACCCTGTAGGAGGAGTTCGTTAAAATACAAGACGTGCAAAACGCCAAAAATGGCCGCTAAATTCAAAATGGCCGACTTCCTGTTGGGTTTGGCCAATGGGTCCAAGAGGCTTTTTTGTGCGCCTGGGTGTCATACATATGTGTACCAATTTTCGTGCATATCGGTGAAATGTGCCGCAGGGGCTGATGTTTAAAGGGCGTGGCCAAGCCATTTGGCCACGCCCATCATTGAAACTCATATCACGTGTTCAGGCCTGGACCATTAACACACATGTGAAGTTTCAGGCAGATATGACCAAGGACACTCAAGTTAAGGCCACTTTCCTGCGTTTTGGCGAAAGATCGACTTCGCCGCGCTCTGGGCGCAACGCCGTTTGGCGATACGTCATGATCTTCACAATATAGCATTACCAAGGTCTTAAGGCCTCACTGAGCAAATTTGAGTCAGATATGGTCAACGTGCTCAGAGCAGCACCTCAAACTGTAAAACATGTCATTTCCTGTCGCCAGTAGGGGGCGCTATGATATTTATGGAATATTTTCATATAGACGTGTTCAGGGCGGGACTATTATCAAGCATGTGAAGTTTGGTGCAGATCGGACATTTTATGCTAAAGTTATAGCAATTTCGTTTTTCATGGCGAGACATCAAAATTCGCCGCCACCTCACGTCCATGCCCTTCAACGATAGCGCGATCTTTTGATAACTTTTGATCACAAAGTAGTGTAGTTGGTACACAGCGATTTTGAAGCCGTTCTGATTGATCCTGTAGGAGGAGTTCGTTAAAATATGAAATGTCCGAAACGCCAAAAATGACCACGAAATTCAAAATGGCCGACTTCCTGTTGGGTTTGGCCTATGTGTCCAAGAGACTTTTTTGTGCGTTTAGGTGTGATACATGTGTGTTCCGATTTTCGTGCATGTCGGTAAAATATGCCGCAGGGGCTGCTGTTTAAGGGGCGTGGCCTAGCCATTTTGCACCTCCCACCGCCAACAACCCTAATACACCTAAATTTACACCACGACTAATGCGATTACCAAATTTGGTGAGTTTTTGAATATGTTAAAGCCCCCAAATAAGCGATTTACTTTTGCCAGAATAATAATAATTAAAGCTGCAAGCAGCGTTGAACGGGCCCTCGCACCCCCGCGCCACTCGGGGCCTGCTGCGGCCGCGACCACGCTGCCAGAGGTCGACTGGTAGACGAGGTGCTGAATTTTCACCCCCTTCGGACACTGTAGGAAGCAAATATTGTGTTACTTCCTGTCCCCACTAGGTGGCGCTATGACTATGACTCGTGAGTTTCATGTAGATGTGTTCAGGCCGGGATTATTATCATATATGTGAAGTTTGGAGCAGATCTGACCATTTAATCTCATGTTATAGCAATTCCGTGTTTCATGGCGAGGCATCAACTTTCGCCGTGCTCTCAGGGCAACGCTGTTTGACGATACGTTATGATCTTCACAATATAACATTACCAAGGTCTGAAGACCTGTCTTGCCAGATTTGAGTTGGATTTGGTCGATGTGCTGGGAGCAGCACCTCAAAGTCTAAAACATGTCATTTCCTGTCGCCAGCAGGGGGTGCTATGCCAGTCACAGAGTATTGTCATATAGATGTGTTCAGGGCGGGACTATTATCAAACATGTGAAGTTGGGTGCAGATTGGACCATGAATGCTAAAGTTATAGCAATTTCGTGTTTTATGGCGTGACATCAAAATTTCCCGCCACCTCACGGCCATGCCCTTTAACGATAGCGTGATCTTTTAATAACTTTTGATCACAAAGTAGTCTAGATGATTCACATTGATTTTGAAGTCATTCTGATTAATCCCGTAGGACGAGTTCGTTAAAATACAGCACGTGGAAAACGCCAAAATTGACCACGAAATTCAAAATGGCCGACTTCCTGTTGGGTTTGGCCTATGGCTCCAAGAGGCTTTTTTGTGCGTCTGGGTGTGATACACATGTGTACCGATTTTCGTGCATGTCGGTTGAACATGCAGGTGGGGCTGCTGTTTAAGGGGCGTGGCCAATCCGTTTGGCCACGCCCATCGCCAAAGACCATATCACACGTAAATTTTCACCACGACTGACGCGCATGCCAAATTTGGTGAGTTTTTGAGTATGTTTAAGCCTCCAAAAATGCGATTCATTTCAAGGAATAATGGCAAAGAAAAAATAATAATAATTCCTTCAGTTTCAATAGGGTCCTCGCACCGGACGGTGCTCGGGCCCTAATAATCGGAGCAATTTCAATAGGGTCCTCGCACCGGACGGTGCTCGGGCCCTAACAAGAGTCACACACAGTGTTACAGATAGACATACACAGACACACACACACACACACACAGTGTACAGTATAATAAACCAGCTCAGTTTTCTTTAAATCTGTTTGTTTTCTCAGGTTACAGCAGGTTTAATGTGAATTTTTCAGCCAATCAGGACTTTGTGTCCACAGCTGAATCAAACTGTTGACTTCATTCTAACATTTCTTTCCTCTACAGTCCACAGGGAGAAAACTGACTCACACACTTTGACAGTAAAATCATCTAAATGTTGTATTAACACTCACCCTGCCTCAGCCTTCAGTTCTCCTCCGTCTGCTCTGATCTGTTCACTCAAAATGGAGCCTGAACGTTCTGACTGAACTCTTTCACTCTCAGGTTCCCTCCCTGTTCTCATGCAGCCTACCTGGATCACCTGAGCAGTGTTGTTCCTCCCCTCTACATTTACAGGAAATCACTTTATCTGTGTGTGTGTTGTTACACATGATGTGTTTATGAGCGTCTCTCTTGACTTGAACAGACTGAATTAAAATGAGTTTTGGTCAAAATGTTGCTCGGCTGCTTCGACTCCACCACATCTCAGAGGGAAATATTCTACTTCTCTGAGAACTTCTTCCACCACCGAGTCAACTAGCTGACTGTACTGAGACACAGACCTACTGGGAGCTAAATGCTACAGCTGCAACGATTAATCAGTTATTAGATTTTTAATTGATGATTTTTCAAAATAGTTGCCAATTGATTTAGAATTCAGAGTAATTTTTTGTAATTTTTTAAAGGAAAAATTCTCTGATTTCAGCTTCTTAAATTTGAATATTTTCTGGTTTCTTTACTCCTCTCTGACAGCAAACTGAATATTTTTGAGTTGTGGACAAAATAAGACATTTGAGGACGTCATCTTGGACTTTGGGAAACACTGATCGACATTTTTCACCACTTTCAATTAATCAATCAATCAAGAAAATAACGTGGCAGGAGCAGCTCACAGTGACACTTCCTGTGGCAGCACAGACCTGCTGCAGCAAATACCAGTCATGAGCCAAAGATTTTTCAGACATATAGTGATGTGAATGAGCTGCAGGATTAATGAATGAATGAATTTCTTTTAATTAATATGAAGTAATCATGATCCCTTGTTAAAAAAACAAAAATCACAAGTGTGTACAGGTAATTAATAAATAAGTTAATTAATTTGACATCTGGATATATAGAATTAAGTTTACTTCAGAAAGTATGTTATTTACCATTTTATACAGCAGAGCAATAGTGCTGATAAAGTAAGACTGATGGACACGAGCTGTGTGATGTTTTTGGAAGTTTGACTCAGTGCTCCAATCAGCAGCAACAATATGATGCATTTAAGTCCTCAGATCCTGAAACAGCTACAGCTCAGTGATTTTCCACTGTGAATGAGACACAGCAAGGAGTGAGAAAAAATACAGGTTACTGATATGTGACAACATTAAAAAATTAAAGCTCAAAGACAGTGTTTGTTGGAATTGTCTTTGATTCATGGTACCAGAACATCAGTTCTTTTTAAATGTTCAATATGTTTTAGGTGGAAAAACTCACAGACCGTCTGTTTCTGGCAAAAATTAAACTTCCTGACAACTGTGATGGAGCTCAGGACTCAAAGAGTAAATAAAATAAAAGAGAACCTGAGACTTGATGATGTCATAGAAATGTGTAATTTTCAATGAAAACAGAATGTAAATGTTACAAACAGGTGTAAAACCATGTAAAACCCTGCAGCAGCAGGGATCAGAGGGAAGTCGCCTCCAAAAACGATGGAAAACCACAGAAAACAAAAAGCACTTCAGCTTGTTTTGTCTGAAAGAATCAACCGAACCACAAATTAACTATTGGAAAAAAAGTCTCAAAATGTAGCACTGACAGGAAACAGAGTTCTCATTGACTCTTTTCAGATCTGCCCCAGTCTCCAGCTAATCTACATAACTAATGAACTGAAACATCCACAGAGTCCAATACCTGTATGTCTTTTCTATGTCTAATCAAGACTTTTTTATTCATTTATTTATGTATTATTGTATTTATTTATTTATTATTATTTATTTATCATACTTGTTTTCCTCAGAGTGTAGATATGTCTGCTGCCAGCTGTCTGCTGACTGAAGATCAGTTTCTGTGCTCCATTTGTCTGGATGTTTTCACTGATCCAGTTACTATATCATATGGACACAAAAACACAAACAACGGACAGTTAATTGATGCAATAAACTGTACATCAAACTTACACAGTTTCATGAACACACAACAAAGTCCTCAGAAAAAAAAACTGTCCATTAACCGTCCACTCCTCCCCTGTTGCTGCAGTGACTGACTGAGAAAGAAAGACAGTTTTTGTGCAACTCCCACTTTAGTCCACCAGGTGTCACTGCCTGCTTTTACAACACATGTAGTTTATCTATAACTCAAACATAAGCAGCTCACCTCTGACTCTGCCTGGTCTGAGATGTTTTTTGCAGGTTTTTAACAGACTTAACAGGAGAAAAAGAGGACTTGAGACTTAAATCCATTAAGATTTGACCCAACTTGAGCCTTAAAGCAAAAACTTTGAATGAAATTACAAACTAATCAGTGAGCTGTAGGGTTGTAAAGGGACTGTAAGAGGAGAGCTGTAGCCTATTGATCAAAACTTAGACTATTTTCCTGAATATCTTGCACTGACCTCTTCTATTTTATTTTCTGCTTGTAATTGTTCATTCTTTGGC
Source organism: Lutjanus argentimaculatus (assembly GCA_034769285.1). Classification (NCBI taxonomy): domain Eukaryota; kingdom Metazoa; phylum Chordata; class Actinopteri; order Lutjaniformes; family Lutjanidae; genus Lutjanus; species Lutjanus argentimaculatus. Next base: position 56,723 of record JAWZSL010000116.1, read on the forward strand.
TGCTGTAAACTTCCACTGTAGAAAAAAACAAGGATAAAGAAAAAGCAGGTTGTGTATGTTCAAGGTGTTTCCCAATGAAGCAAAAAGTAGTAAGTACATCCAGCTGCAGCTGCAGACCCCACGATCGTTAAGGAAGTTGAAGGAAGTTGACCTTCCAAATGAGGTTTGTGGTCTGGTTCAGTCGACGCTGACGCAGAGAAAACAAGATGGCAAAGACACTGCTCAGGTGAGAATGACAAAGAAATGCCAGAGGAAAAGTGTGTTTTTTATTTTGGGGTGAACTTTCCCTGAAGTCTTAAATGTGATCTTTTCCATGGTGACAGTTGTTTGGAACAAAAATATAACTATCTTAGCTGGCCAGAAATTTAATGTATTGAGTTGTTTTTAATATTTGAGTTTTATTGATCAGTTACAGTCTATTTAATATTCCACGTCAATTTGGGTCTTGGAATTTGTTTTATTCATAGGGTTGTTTTGTAAATGTGTGAAAATTCATTCTATTTAAAGTTTACTTTATTCTGTATGTAATATGTGGCAATAATTCTAATAATTAAATAACTATCTTTTGAAAGCTTTAAATCTTAAAATGTAAAGGTTGTCTGAAATAAAAATTCAGCTTGCTAAGGGTCTGTGTATCATCTGTTCATTCAATTATTCAATTCAGTGTGTCAAACTAAAAAACAAAAAAAACGAGTGAGAATTTTGTTTATTTGTTTTTCTGTATAAACCAAATATTGAAAAAAGTTTTTTTTTCCATCTTCTGCTTGAAAGGAAAAATCAAATAAATAAGGAAACAAAAACAAAACAAGTCAAATTTACATTGTTCTTTATTTTTATTTATTTATTTTCTTATTTCCTATGGTGTATACAAGGGGCCACAGTGCAGGTGTACCCACACAAATTGGGCTCAGTTAGCAGGGAGGCAGGCTACCTGGAGACGCAGCGATGGACGCATCATTTGTGCTTTTCAGCACCACCAGAGGAGTGACGCTCAGAGTGGAGGACATGACGGTGGAGAAGATTTCAAGAATATTTCAGGTAGTACAGTCATCAGAACGTTACACACAATAACATGTCTATTAGCCAAATGTATCTAGCGTTACCTAGCTAACTAATGCTAGTTTGCTAGACTTATATTTTGAATGGGCGACACTGAAGCTGCACTGTTGGATAACTTAGCAACAGCCAGTTAGATGCCAGACGAGGTATAGCGTCAGTTTTCAACCCGTCAGTTAGTCACTGTGTACCTGCTGTCAACCCTACTCGACTGCCCAGCCCAGTCCGTCACCTCTCACTGACTAAACACTCACTAAACAGGCTTGTGGAGTAACAGAATACATGTAACTGCATTACATAATTAGGATAGAAATAAAATGTTACTTTATTCCATTACAGTTACAGAAAAAAATGATGGATTACATGTACACTTACTATGAGGGATTTACATTCAAAAAAATAAAATAAAACAAGAATGATATAGGTTAGTCCAGGGTTCAAATTACACAATGGCTTTTGGGGGAGCCCTATTGTCTTCGTGCCCCCCCTTTTTTTTAACCTTGTTTCAGGTGTAGCTACAGCTCCATCAGCACTCCATCCTCACGTCGAGAACCCTTTTTTTATTCCATTTAACTCTCCTCAAACATGTAAAGCGAGTGCAGAAAAAAACTCCTCTTGTCCTCATTTGACGCTCCAAAATGTAAACAAGTTTGGAGTGGAGGCATTAAGGCAAATTGACGCGCATCAAGATCCTCTCAGTGCGTGTTCTGCCGAGTCAGACGCCTTCAGTGCGTTTTGGCCTCAATATTAACGTCATAATCTGATCTTTGTGAATGTAAACTAATGTGGAGAGATCTTAAATCAAAATTAACTCACATTTGTTTTTACATGGGACAACTTTATGAAATGTCATAGACACAGAGAAACAGCTGTTCTGCTGCATCCATCTCTCTCTCACACACTCTCTCCTTACTGACTATGCTTTCGGCTCGCTGTCGTTTCCCTTCTGTCTTGTTAGAATCGGGAGAAAGTGGAATACAGACCAAAAGTTCAATTTGCAACAACAAAAAGCAAACAGGAACCAAAGTAACATGTTAAGTCTATCTATCAGTCACCTCTGCTCCGTGTCAGAACCACGGACAGCGCAGCGGTCATGGTGGCGCACACAACAGCGCACACAGCATCGTGTTAATTAGTGACAATACATAAAATGTGTGAATAAACACAAAACTTTGCCATATTTTCACTGTTATTATTTATTTCAGGACCATCATATATTAGAGCTCCCCCCAAATGTCCCAAATGAGGCTTTCAGGGGAGCTCATGTCCTTTTCAGGTGAGCCGAGCTCCCCCTAGCTCCCTCGTAATTCGAAACCATGGGTTAGTCTGTAACCATTCATATGTGTACAAATGACAACAGAGTCTGACTCAACATCATGGTGGTCTGAGTGAAACCAAATACATAAGTGTGTATTCCTACAAAAGACACAAACAAACAATACAGTTCAACGGCAACACAATCCACCATCCAACAGTTTAAATGAAAGCTGAACATGATAATGTTCACATTATAAATAGTCCTGATTTACTGCAGAGATGTTGCATTGGACTGCATTAGTTTTAGCCAAGCGAACTGCTGCTGCTTCAACCTCTGTGGATCATCAGGACACAGCTGATCCTCTCAACACAAACTCCTTCATCATCAAACTCTGACTGAGATCACCATGACTTCCATCTGATGAGAGAAGCAGACAGACAGCAGGAGTCATAAATCAGTGTTTACAGAGACTCTTCTTCATCACATCCAGTATAAAGAGCAGCAGGACTTCAGTCCTGTTCAGAGCACAAGTGGAGCGGCTGTGGAGCGGAGCTGCTTCCTTTCAGCTCTCATGTTAACGTGTTGGAGTCAACACACTGAGCTGGAAGCTCACAGACCATCAGGTCTGTTGACTCTGCAGATTTCACTCAAGTACACAGTGGAAATAACCTGCTGAGAGTCCCTGAACGCATCATGACTGCAGAAACACAGAGACGTTCACTGCTCACTTTAATGATGGATTTACTGCTGTTAGAGTTCAAAGCTGTTAAAAACCAGAGTCTCACTTTGAATATTTCATCTACTTTTGAAATATTAACATGATAAACATGTGAATATTCAAATTATTTGGACAAAACAAAAGACACATGGACAGATATATATATTTATGATGTTAAAGCTCCTACATGTTCATACAAAGACTGAAGACAAATCATCAGCTGTGGTTACTGGACTTCAGCAGGTTCTGGTCTGTACAAAGACCACATGGTTACTAAATGTAACCATGGTTCTATGAAATAAGAGCCAGTGATTTGCAGGCTTCAATCAGACTGATCTGAGAGCTGTGACAAAGATGAACTGATCAATTGTTTAGTGTTGAAACAAACACTTTGAGATCCTGAAGCCTGTCACCGTTCTCCTCTCACAGCTTCACTGAGGAAAACAGGAAATACTGGATCTTTACTTTGATTCAAACTGTGTTTACTTCAATACTGATGAAACCAGCATGGACTGACTCCGCCCCTCTACTGACCTCACAGTCTGCAGTCGACAGTGTGGACTCTTCACAAGATCACACAGCAGCTTCACATCTGAATCCTTCAGGTTGTTGTCTCTCAGGTCCAGTTCTGTCAGATGGGAGGGGTTGGAATTTAGAGCTGAGACCAGAAAAAACACAGCTGATCCTTGACAAACTGCAGTTCATCAACCTGAATAAAGAATAAATGATGAAGATAAAAATCCATTTATAATCCAATCAGATGTGTTGAGGTTTTGAAATGCAGTGTTTCGAAAGGGCAAAGAAGTGACATGATATTAGATTTCTGTGTCTAATGTAGAGAAGTGTGTTTAGTGATCTGAAAAAACACTGTTTAGTGTTTTGCAAAAAGTGTGAGGCTGAGAATGTGCTGCACATTCTCAGCCTCAGCACATTTTCAGCCTCAGATCTGGGCTGAGGTTTTGCTCCTTGTGCGTTATTTTAAAGCAATATTCCACTCTTAGATAATCATCCACTCAGTATGTCCTCACCTCTATGCTGATGTGAGGATGGATGAAGATCTTCAGTTCACAAAACAATCCTGGAGTTTCAGCAGAAAACAGGGTTGCAGCTAATGGCAGTGAATGGAGACCAAATGTAAATGTTAAAAAAAAGAGCACAATACAAACACAAAATGTCTCCATCCTGCTCGTGTGGTGTAATCCAAGTGTAGCATGTAGCAGGTAGCATGTAAACATGGCGTCGATCTCGCGAGACTTCGTATATCTCTTAATGGACGCAGGTGTGAAAATATCTTGAGATCGACGCCATGTTTACATGCTACCTGCTACATGCCACAGTTGACATTTCAGCTAAAAACATGGTGTAAATGGTGTCTTTTGTGGTTAAATTTTAATGTCGCGGCTCGCGGACACTTGGATTACACCACACGAGCAGGATGGAGACATTTTGTGTTTGTTTTGTGTTCTTTTTTCTTTTACATTTTATCTGTGGTCTCCATTCACTGCCATTATACCAGATTTGGTTGTCTGCTGAAACTCCAGGATTGTTTTGTGAACTGAAGATCTTCACCCATCATCACATCAGCATAGTGGGGAGTACATACTGAGTGGATGATTATCTAACAGTGGAATATCACTTTAAATTATAGTGTGTAAGCAATCGGAAAAAAATGTTCAGTCACAACACAAAGTGACATCATTTCCTGACAGGAAGCATCATCACATGTTGAAGTGTCGCCTGTCGGTGACACATCAGACACCAAACTTCAAACACCTGACTTTGGAAATATGCTTCACACACTGTGTGTGTGTGTGTGTGTGTGTGTGTGTGTGTGTGTGTGTGTGTGTGTGTGTTTATGTATCAGTTCCAGTAAAATACTGTGTTGTGAAGGTTTTGTATAAAAAGACATTCCTGAACATGTGTTGAACTTGTTTGACTTTTTTGATTTATTGATGTCTCACATGGAACAAAAATGATAAATGTTGATTTAATTTGGCAGCACATTGAAGGATAAATCCTACAGTTTCCTTAATAACATGAATCCAGTTTGACTTCAGACTAAATTCACAGATAAACTGTTCAGACTGACAAACTTTCAAAAAGAGCTGTTGTGATTTGTGCTGAAACAAACCCAGAAAACAAGAGAACTGAAGGAAATTTAAAACTTCTCTTGTGGATTTCATTTTGGTAGATATACACTGTACAAGAGCAAAATACATGAACTGACCTCAGAGTCTTCAGTCCACAGTGTGGACTCTTCAGTCCAGCTGACAGAAGCTTCACTCCTGAATCCTGCAGGTTGTTCTGACTCAGGTCCAGTTCTGTCAGATGGGAGGGGTTGGACTTCAGAGCTGAGACCAGAGAAGCACAGCTGATCTCTGACAAACTGCAGCCCATCAATCTGAATAAAGAATAAATGATGAAGATAAAAATCCATTTATAATCCAATCAGATGTGTTGAGGTTTTAAATGTGCAGATCAACATTACTATGTCCTAATCAATGAACTTTTCTCTAAAATGAGCAGAGTGACTTTGTCATTGTGTTATTGTGGATCATCATAATGTCAGCCTTCTACACACATCATCCAAATGTCAGCACAACATTCACACACCTATTCATGTCAACACACATTAATAACATGCTGCTGATCTCAGACCAGTCTGGAATAATCATCAAATCAGACATGTTGTTACTTTCACTTTCATTCTCTTCTGTTTCTTCTGATTCAAACAATCATGTGTCATTTGATGAAAAATACACACAGATGTTTTCTGGACAATTTCAAAATGATCAATATGAAATAAATCAGACTTTATGAAATAAAAATTAATCAAATCAAGTCCTGAACTTTACCAACATGTTTAACAGCTGTCCCAGCACTTCTGCTGCTCTCATTTCAAAGCACAGATGTGGACTATCTTCATCACCACTGTCATCTTCATCAACACACAGCTGACTGACTGTGAGCTTCATCCTCATCATCTTTAGAAGTCAGCAGACTGACATGAATGTTGTCTTCATCTTAAATGGAAGCTGCTACCTTATTATTTATGCTCCTGTTTACTGGTGGAGTCACAACACAAAGTGACATCATTTCCTGACAGGAAGCATCATCACATGTTGAAGTGTCGCCTGTCGTTGGTGACACATCAGACACCAAACTTCAAACACCTGACTTTGGAAATATGCTTCACACACTGTGTGTGTGTGTGTGTGTGTGTGTGTGTGTGTGTGTGTTTATGTATCAGTTCCAGTAAAATACTGTGTTGTGAAGGTTTTGTATAAAAAGACATTCCTGAACATGTGTTGAACTTGTTTGACTTTTTTGATTTTTTGATGTCTCACATGGAACAAAAATGATAAATGTTGATTTAATTTGGCAGCACATTGAAGGATAAATCCTACAGTTTCCTTAATAACATGAATCCAGTTTGACTTCAGACTAAATCCACAGATAAACTGTTCAGACTGACAAACTTTCAAAAAGAGCTGCTGTGATTTGTGCTGAAACAAACCCAGAAAACAAGAGAACTGAAGGAAATTTTGGTAGATATACACTGTACAAGAGCAAAATACATGAACTGACCTCAGAGTCTTCAGTCCACAGTGTGGACTCTCCAGTCCAGCTGACAGAAGCTTCACTCCTGAATCCTGCAGGTTGTAGTTTTCACTCAGGTCCAGTTCTGTCAGAGGGGAGGGGTTGGACTTCAGAACTGAGACCAGAGAAGCACAGCTGATCTCTGACAAACTGCAGCCCCTCAATCTGAATAAAGAATAAATGATGAAGATAAAAATCCATTTATAATCCAATCAGATGTGTTGAGGTTTTAAATGTGCAGATCAACATTACTATGTCCTAATCAATGAACTTTTCTCTAAAATGAGCAGAGTGACTTTGTCATTGTGTTATTGTGGATCATCATAATGTCAGCCTTCTACACACATCATCCAAATGTCAGCACAACATTCACACACCTATTCATTAGGGGTGTGTATCTCACCGACTGAGACGATCTGATACAAGTTCAACCAGATGAAACATCTAAGAAACTTTTAAATCACCAACGATTCAGTACGATACGATTTAGTCCTGTCACGATACGATACGTTATGATGCAACATGAGACGATGCCATGTGTGAATCTTTACATTTAGATTCTATTAATTCTATATGTGTGGGGTTCTATTAACTGTAAATAGAAATCCTGATAGTTTATTAAATCCAGTAACAGTAGAGACAGAGAGAAGGAGACATTACAGTGGTGTGAACATCTTATTATGAATCTCATGTGTAAATGAGATACTGTAGCTCAGGGACTTCCTGGGTGGAGCTACAGCAAGATGGAGGTGTAGTGGTGAGCTCCTCATAGTCGGGTTTTAAAAGTACCTCCTATCAATATAAATAGTATTGAAACCATTTCAACTGAAGTATGAGAGCAGAGAAACTGCAAAGGAGTCATAAGAGTGACAAGAAGATGAATAAAAGACAAGAAAACTCAGATGTGGCCAAGACGGCTGAACAGAGGGGAGATGGTGTCGACAAAGAAACAGCGTCAGGTGAAGCTAACTGAACAGCTAGCCTTAGTCAAATCACACTGCTAGAAGTCCTGACACTGCTGTCTAAAGAGTTAAAGACTTTAAAGAAGATATGAGACGGGATCTGACTGAATTTAAAAACAATTTGAAGAAAACTATGAAAGACGATCTTGCGGAGTTTAAAGACAAAGTTTTGTGAGAGCTGCAGAGTAAAAACACTAAACGTTCTGGACTACGGATCTACAAGAGCGCCGACGAGGCAGCCCGGGACCTGAATAAACATGGAATCCAGGTGACGGAGACAACGAGGGTGAGCGCCGTGACGGCCGTGGAAGAGCCACTGAAGGAGCTGATGTCATGGAAACGCACCGATGTTTCAGACAGAGCAGCTCAGCGAGCAAGAGAGAAGCTCACAGAGTTCAGACGAGGCCCACAGAGTTAAAATCGAAGGGATTTAAGAGAGAGAAATGTGACCCAGAGTAAAAACAAAAACATGCATCTGTTTTTGGAAGAGGCACATGGTGAAACAGAGGTATAATCTGAGTTATTAGAACTATCTATGGAAATTACATTTGAATGTCACTGCTCAGTTTGAATTAAGATGTACAAATCTCTGCTTTATGCAACACAAAACGTTTAAGATTGTGCCTCTTTATAGTTTTATTTACAAAGACAAAGATAGCACTAAGTTTTGTTTTTTGTGTGTTTTTTGTTGTGGACAACGATTTGAGAACATTCTAACTCTGGGTCACATGTCTTGAAAGACTTATGACTTCATCCTGTAAGTTTGTGAAAGCGATGGAGGAAGTGGTTTAAGTATGAGCTAAATGTTGGACATGTCTAGTATAAGATAAGATAAGATAAGATAAGATAAATCTTTATTGTCTCCCTTGGGAGAAATTCATCCTGGACAGACAAGAGACCCAAGGCGCCACATCCACACAGCCATCCCAGATCCACGCCCCACATACACAATCAAACCACAATTGACGTACAACACATGATCCACACATTTCCCCCAATCCATACCACACATATATACAAAAAGCTACGAAATTCTTGCACCACGTCCCGAAATGAAATGATTGCACAATGCCCAATACAGAAATTAACCACAGCCGCAATGGCCTATGCCACCTTATTGCACATTCCCCTCTTCTCACAGCAGTACACTCACACACATCCGCTTCATTTCCTGCTGTTAAGTAGCTTGATTGATAGTGGGATAAATGAGAATTTGTACCTATTCAGCTTACAGTTGGGTACCCTGTACCTTCTGCCTGAAGGCATCAGTTCATACTCTTTGTAGAGGATGTGATTTGGGTCTGTGGTGATTTTTTGACCTTGTTTCTTAACTGTCTGTTCAAATACCTCCTGTAGGGAAGATGGGGGCAGCATGCCAATTATTTTACCTGCCCTTTTAATCAGGTTTTGGAGTTGTGATCTGAATTTGACAGTCAGGTTGCCAAACCATGTTGAAATTCCATAGCGGATGATAGTTTCAATGGCTGCTCTATAAAACAATAACAATACATTTTTATCTACACCATGGACCCTGAGCCTGCGCTGAAAATACAGACGTTGACTGACTCTTGAACAGACATATTCAAGATGATAAGCCCAATGTAACTGAGAGTCAAAATGAATACCTAAATACTTGTGTACTGTAACCTGTTCAACTCTCTCCCCATTCATAAACACAGCACTATGATCACCAATGGACCTGGGATCAAACACCATTTCTTTCGTTTTTTTGACATTTAAAACCAGATTATTTTCCTCACACCACTGCACACAACTTTCTATCTCTGACTTGTACACGGCAACATCTGAGTCCACTGTCAGTAGACTCAGTATGGCCATGTCGTCAGAGAACTTAAAATGTAGTTGTTAGAATGGTGATTCCTGCAATCATTGGTGTATAATGTGAAGAGAATAGGAGAGCTGACACATCCCTGGGCAGCACCAGTATTGATAACCTGAATGTTGGAGAGAGTTGAGTTAACTTTGACCTGTTGCTGCCTACCTGTAAGAAATGAAGAATACCACCTGATTATATAAGGATTCACCTTCATCTGTTCCAGCTTATTTAACATGATATGAGGGAGTATGGTGTTAAATGCAGATGTAAAATCCATAGTCTTGCGTAAGCAGTGGGAATTTCCAGGTGTTTTATGATTAAGTGTGTTATGGTGTTTAAAGCATCATCAGTGCCTAAGCCATGCTTGTATGCAAAGTGACAGGGGTCTAAGAGGTGCTGTACATCACCCTGTAGGTTCCCTACCATGATGCGTTCAAATGCTTTCATCACTGTGGATGTCAATGCCACCGGCCTAAAATCATTATTGTCCTGTGGACAAGGTTTTTTTAGGAACTGGGATGATGACAGCTTTTTTCCAGATTGTGGGAATGGTATGTGTATCAACTGAGAGCTGGAACAGAGGAAGTATGTATTTGATCACTAATAGGGAGGACCCCTACAGTGTTGAGACACTTTACCCTCCTCACACCAACAGGGAACATCAAGGATGGAAAAATGCATCCTTTTCTTCAGAAGTCACAAAGTTCAGTGTTCCACTGATGTTCCATAATTCATATATTTGTTCATGTTTGGGTCTGGATTGAAATACGACTGCATAGATAGAAATGAAAGAGTATAATATTAAGATACTGTGGTTAAAGAATAATTTTGGTATTTTTCAACCTGGGCCCTATTTCCCCATGTGTATGTGTGTGTATGATTGATAGGTACAACTCGTTTTAAAATTGGTTCAGTATTGAGGGAGGTGGATGCAGCTGGCAGCCACAAAACAAGTTATAACGGCAAATATGGAGACAAATGCATCCCGTAAAAGTTTTTGCATTAAAAGTGCTTTTTTTTTCGCCACAGTCTGGCTCAGATCGCCAGTGTAATCTCTGTCAACAGCATGCAAAGCGTCTCTCTTACCGTTCACTTCCTCTGGGCTGTGTGTGACTTAAATCTCGCAGGATCTTTGCTTGTTGAAGAATGTCTTTGTTGCAACGAGTGGGACAGATGTTTTCTTGAGGAAGAAGTGTTTCGGGATTGGATGTCTTCTCTTCTTGGGCTGGCAGGAGTCATCTTGGGAAAAGTGTGCATTGCAGACCCGATGGTCTGCAAGGTGCAGTGTCTGGACAGGAGTGTTAGCATCCAATTGTAGCACAATTAGCAACAACTTCAGCATGTTGCTGTCCGATAAAGTCAGCCTATGAAAGCTGTACGGGGTGTTGCGCGACATCCTGTTCTTGCAATTCGGCGAAGCACAAACACGAACCATTGTTTTCAATAGTTGCAGTAAAACTTTCAACTGAACTCCGGGACAACTAACTCCACTCTGACCGGCTCTCAGCATGGCTCCTCTGTTTTCTTCAGGCAACAAACAAAGATCCTGTGAGATTTTGCCACACACAGCCCAGAGGAAGTGTAGGGTAAGAGAGATGCTTTGCATGCTGTTGACAGAGATTACACTGGTGATCTGATCCGGTCTGTGGCGAAAAAAAGCACTTTTAATGCAAAAACCTTTATGGGATGCATTTGTTATTTATTATTCTTTAAATGTTAACGGTCTGAATAACCCTGCTAAACGTGGTAAAGTAACGGCTAAATGAAGGAAGAACAAATCACAGATTATATTCTTATAAGAAACACATTTGTCTCTGCAGGAAAGTGAGAAGCTCAAGAGGTTTGGCTGCACAAATACATTCTACAGTTCATTCAGTCATGGTTGTAGAAGAGGGTGTGACCATACTCATTCACAACTCACTGACATTTGAATGTACTAAAGAAATCAGAGATCAGGAAGGAAGATTTATTATTGTGAAAGGAAAACTGAAAACAAAACTGTGACTTTGGTTCATGTTTATGCTCCACTTAACAGTGGAAAACTATTTTTTTAAAACCCTGCTTGATAACATAATTTTAGAGATGGACAGAATATTAATATGTGGGGGTGACTTCAATATTGTGTTGAATAGTCATCTACAACAAACAACAAGAAAAATATCAACCATGTTACTAAAATGACCAAGACAACACTTAAAGAATTTGGTTTAGTTGATATTTGGAGAGAACTGCATCCCTCTAAAAGGGACGACACACATTACTGATTCCCTGATGACAGATATGATGGAACTGACTGTTTTTAATGAACAAAAAGGATCAATACAGAGTAAAGGAATGTGAAACTGAAGAAGCAGATGTGTCGGATCACTGTGCAGTTTGTCTAAAAATAAAATTAAAGCCACAGGAGAAGAGAACATTATGGAGGTTAAATGTTGGAATATTAAACAATAATTAAATTGTCAAAGAGATAAAAAAAAAAGAGATTTATCAAAATGAAAATGACAATGGAAAGGTTAACCCTGTTATTATCCAAAGCCCCTGATGACTGACAAACAAATGAGGAAGCTTACGTTGCCCAGATTGGCGTCACCGGGGCCCCACCCTGGAGCCAGGCCTGCGCTTGGGGCTCACAGGCGAGCGCCTGGTGGCCGGGTCTGTGCCCACAGGACCCGGCCGGGCACAGCCCAAAGGAGCCCGCCTTCCCGTAGGCCTATCACCCACGGGAGGGTTCAGAAGGGGCCGATGTGTTGTGGTTTGGGTGGCGGTCGTGGGCGGGGGCCCCGACGGCCCAATCCCTGGACACAGAATCTGGCTATGGGGACATGGAATGTCACCTCGCTGGGGGGGAAGGAGGCTGAGTTAGTGCGGGAGGTTGAGCGGTACCGGCTAGAGATAGTCGGGCTCACCTCCACACACAGTCTGGGCTCTGGAACCCAACTCCTTGAGAGAGGTTGGACTCTCTTTGACTCTGGAGTTGCCCGTGGTGAGAGGCGGCGGGCTGGTGTGGGCTTGCTTATAGCTCCCCACCTTAGCCGCCATGTGTTGGAGTTTTCCCCGGTGAACGAGAGGGTCACCGCCCTGCGCCTTCGGGTTGGGGGCAGGTGCCTCACTGTCGTTTCGGCTTATGGGCCGAACGGCAGTGCAGAGTACCCAGCCTTCTTGAAGTCCTTGGGAGAGGTGCTGGAAAGCGCCCCAACTGGGGACTCCATCGTTCTACTGGGGGACTTCAACGCTCACGTGGGCAATGACAGTGTTACCTGGAGGGGCGTAATTGGGAGGAACGGCCTCCCCGATCTGAACTCGAGTGGTGTTCTGTTATTGGACTTCTGTGCTAGTCACGTTTTGTCCATAACGAACACCATGTTCAAGCATAAGGGTGTCCATCAGTGCATGTGGCAGGAGGACACCCGAGGCCGGAGGTCAATGATCGACTTTGTGGTCGTGTCATCTGATCTTCGGCCGTATGTCTTGGACACTCGGGTGAAGAGAGGGGCTGAGCTGTCAACTGATCACCACCTGGTGGTGAGTTGGATCCGCTGGCGGAGGAGGAAGCTGGACAGACTTGGCAGGCCCAAACGTGTTGTGAGGGTCTGCTGGGAACGTCTGGCGGAACCCTCTGTCAGAGGGGCTTTCAACTCTCACCTCCGGGAGAGCTTTGACCAGATCCCAAGGGAGGCTGGAGACACTGAGTCCGAATGGACCATGTTCTCTGCCTCCATTGTTGATGCAGCCATTTGGAGCTGTGGCCATAAGGTCTCCGGTGCCTGCCGCAGCAGCAATCCCCGAACCCGGTGGTGGACACTGGAAGTAAGGGATGCCGTCAAGTTGAAGAAGGAGTCCTATCAAGCTTGGTTGGCTTGTGGGACTCCTGAGGCAGCTGACGGGTACCGGCAGGCCAAGCGTGCTGTGGCCCGGGCGGTTGCGGAAGCAAAAACTCGGTTGTGGGAACAGCTCGGGGAGGCCATGGAGGGGGATTACCGGTTGGCCTCAAAGAGATTCTGGCAAACTGTCCGGCGCCTCAGAAGGGAGAAACAGTACCCTGCCAACACTGTTTACAGTGAAGGTGGGGAGCTGTTGACTTCAACTGGGGATATTGTTGGGCTGTGGAAGGAATACTTCGAGGATCTCCTCAATCCCACTGACACGTCTTCCATAGAGGAAGCAGGGGCTGGGGACCCAGAGGTTGATTCATCCATCACTCAGGCTGAAGTCACCAAGGTAGTTCAGAAGCTCCTCGGTGGCAAGGCACCGGGGGTGGATGAGATCTGCCCTGAGTACCTCAAGTGTCTGGATGTTGCAGGGCTGTCTTGGTTGACACGCCTCTGCAACATCGCGTGGCAGTTGGGGACAGTGCCTCTGGACTGGCAGACCGGGGTCGTGGTCCCTCTATTTAAGACGGGGGACTGGAGAGTGTGCTCCAACTATAGGGGGATCACACTCCTCAGCCTCCCTGGTAAAGTTTATTCCAGGGTACTGGAGAGGAGAATTCGGCCGATAGTCGAACCTCGGATTCAGGAGGAACAATGCAGTTTTTGTCCTGGTCGTGGAACACTGGACCAGCTCTATACCCTCCTCAGGGTGCTTGAGGGTTCATGGGAGTTTGCCCAACCAGTTCACATATGTTTTGTGGACTTGGAGAAGGCATTCGACCGTGTCCCTCGTGGCATTCTGTGGGAGGTGCTTTGGGAGTATGGAGTCCGGGGCCCTCTACTAAGAGCTGTACGGTCTCTGTATGACCGGAGCAGGAGCTTGGTTCGCATTGCCAGCAGTAAGTCAGACCTGTTCCTAGTGCATGTTGGACTCCGGCAGGGCTGCCCTTTGTCACCGGTTCTGTTCATTATTTTTATGGACAGAATTTCTAGGCGCAGCCAGGGGCCGGAGGGAGTCCGGTTTGGGGACCACAGGATCTCATCTCTGCTTTTTGCGGATGATGTTGTCCTGTTGGCTCCTTCAAGCCAGGACATTCAGCATGTGCTGGGGCGGTTTGCAGCTGAGTGCGAAGCGACTGGGATGAGAATTAGCACCTCCAAGTCCGAGGCCATGGTTCTCGACCGGAAAAAGGTGGCTTGCTCCCTCTGGGTTGGAGGAGAGCTCCTGCCTCAAGTGAAGGAGTTCAAGTATCTTGGGGTCTTGTTCATGAGTGAGGGAAGGATGGAGTAAGAGATTGACAGGCGGATTGGCGCAGCGGCAGCAGTAATGCGGTCGTTGTACCGGTCTGTCGTTGTGGAGAAGGAGCTGAGCCGAAAGGCGAAGCTCTCGATTTACCGGTCAATCTACGTTCCTACCCTCACCTATGGTCATGAACTCTGGGTTATGACCAAAAGAACGAGATCTCGGATACAAGCGGCTGAAATGAGTTTCCTCCGCAGGGTGGCGGGGCGCTCCCTTAGAGATAGGGTGAGGAGCTCTGTCACCCGGGAGGAGCTCAGAGTAGAGCCGCTGCTCCTCCACATCGAGAGGAGCCAGCTGAGGTGGCTCAGGCATCTATATTGGATGCCTCCTGGACGCCTTCCTGGGAGGGTGTTCCGGGCATGTCCCACTGGGAGGAGGCCCTGGGGAAGACCCAGGACACGCTGGAGGGGACTATGTCTCTCGGCTGGCCTGGGAACGCCTTGGTTCCCCCGGAAGAGCTGGAGGAAGTGTCTGGGGAGAGGGAAGTCTGGGTATCCCTGCTTAGACTGCTGCCCCCGCGACCCGGTCCCAGATAAGCGGAAGAAGATGGATGGATGGACCCTGTTATTTTGTGAGATGCTCTGAAAGCAGTCATGAGAGAGAAGCTTATATCTAAGACAGAATCCATTAAAAAAGACAAAGAGGAAACATTTAAGAAGGAAAAGGAAAAACTATTTGAAATTAAACAACACCATAAGAATACACCAGACTCCTCATTACTTCCAAAAATTAAAGAAATTAGGGATAATATGGACAGAATATTAACCACAGAGACTGAAAAGAAAACAAGATTTCTACAACAATCGTATTATGAAGGGCCAAGAGTAACCAGATTACTAGCAAAAAGACTTAAAAAACAACAAGCTGATAGGACAATTCATAAGATAAAGGATATAATCACAGATCAGATAACATATGAACCCAAAGAGACTGAAATTAAAGGTAAAGGTAAAGGTAAAGGTATACTTTATTGTCCCTTAAAGGGAAATTTGTCTTGGGCGCTTGCCCACTGCATTGCACACATGTCACACAAAATACAGTTAAAAATCGATGCACACATACATCACAAATAATACTGCTAAGATCCATCACAATTCACAATTCACATTTACAATTAAAACATAGGGAGAACCCATGGCAAATGAGTCACAAAGTGCTGCTATTAGTTTTTGTTAAGTATTTTAATCGCAACAGGGATAAATGAGTTCTTATATCTATTTAACCTACAGCTGGGCATCCTGAGCCAGCGGCCTGAAGGCAGGCTCTCAAACTCTGAGTTCAGGATGTGTGTAGGATCACTCAGAATTTTCCGGGCCTCCCTGAGCACAGATTTTTCATACAGACATTGGAGATAATTTGAGTTAGTGACTCCTGTGATCTTCAGTGCTGCTTTGATGGCCTGCATCAGTTTAGCCTTCAGCTGGGCTGACATGTTCCCGTACCATATCTGAATTCCGTATCTTACTACGCTCTCTAAGATCATCTGAAAGAACAAGAGTAAAATTTGATTATTCACTCCGTACAGTCTTAATCTTCGTAGGAAATATAGCCTCTGCTGTTATTTGGCACATTAACTAAAATTAACTTTATGAACTATGTTAAAAATGTGTACAGCCAACCTCCATCTGCTGACATCAACCAAATGAGAGCCTTTCTAGTGACGCTGGACTTACCAGCAACTGTGAAAAATCAGAACAACCTCCTGACCTCAGCCATTACAAAAACAGAGAAAACAGTGAGTCGACTAAAAGTGAACAAATCTCCTGGCAGTGACGGCCCACCATCTGAGTGGTACAAAACATTCAGTGAACAACTTCTACCAATACTTGAGTCATTATTTAATGAAACACTTGAACATGGTGAACTCCCACCACCCTGGAAGGAAGCTGTGATATCAGTGATCCTGAAGGGAAACAACAGTGAGACCTGCTCACGTTACAGACCTTTATCAGTACTTAACATAGACTATAAGCTGTATACCTCCATTATTGACAAGAGATATGAAGACTTTATGAATGACATCATAGATGAAGATCAGACGGGTTTTATTAAGGAACAGAACATAAGAACGGCCTACAAGGCAGGGTTCTCGTCTTTCTCCAACCTTGTTTGCAGTTTTTATAGAACCCCTGTCACAACAATCAGGTAGAATAAAGATCTCAGAACTGTTGGGAATGAAGACCACATCAGTGGACTTTTTACTGATGATGTGATCTGTTTTTTAGAGGATCCACAAACATCCCTTCATATATTAATGAATCAACTTGAGATGTTTGGCTTCTACTCTGGATACAGGCTGAATTTGACCAAAACACAGATTTTATTAAAAGATTTAATTGAACATGTAGATGCTGTCACCCAGTTTACTCTAAAACTTTAGTTTAACCTGGTACTAAAATACAGATTAGAGAAAGAGCTCAGACTAATTGGATGGATAGATTATAACAGACATTTTAGCCCAAACTCTCTTGACCAGAGGTTTAAACAATTGATTACAAGTGGAATTAAAGCTGCAAGCAGTGTTGAATGGGCCCTCGCACCCCTGCGCCACTCGGGGCCTGCTGCGGGCGCGACCACATGGCCAGAGGTGGACTGGTAGAGGAGGTGCTGAATTTTCAGCCCCTTTGGACACTGTACAAAACAATGCAGTGGCACTTCCTGTCCTCACTAAGTGGCGCTATGACTATGACTTGTGAGTATCATGTAGATGTGTTCAGGCAGGGACTTTTATCATACATGTGAAGTTTGATGCAGATTTGACCATTTAATCCCATGTTATACCAATTTTGTGTTTGATGGCGAGACATCAAAAGTCAACGCCACAGCCACACCATTCAATGCTGACCAATTCTTTTAATAAATTTTAATCACAGACTAGTATAGATGTTACACAGCCACTTTGAACCCATTCTGATTAATCCTGTAGGAGGAGTTTGTTAAAATACAACACATGGAAAACACCAATAATGACCTCAAAATCTAAAATGGCCAACTTCCTGTTGGGTTTAGCCCATGGGTCCAAGAGACTTTTTTGTGCGTACGGGTATGATATTTGTGTGTGTTGATTTTCATGCATTTCGGTTAAACATGCAGTCGGGGCTGCTGTTTAAAGGGCATGGCCAAGCCATTTTGCAACAATAATACATAAAACACCATGACGCGACCCGCCAAATTTGGTGAGTTTTTGAGTATGTTAAAGCCCCCAAATAAGCGATTTACTTCTAGGGAAAAAAAATAAAAATTCCTTCAGTTTCAATAGGGTCCTCGCACCCGAGGGTGTTCGGGCCCTAATAACAACACTATGTACAGTAATTAAAGATGGGAATGTCCTGAGTGTCCAGGAGATAAAACAAAACTATACATTAGACAACCAGGACCACTTCAGAGACTCACAACTGAGAGACGACTATGACAGAGAAATAAAGCACCATGTACATTTAGACAAAAATGGAATAATTAGAACCATAACTGGAATCTACAACTCAAAGAAATATAGAGTAATATCTACATTATATCAGCACCTCATGGAGAGAAGAGACAACATTATATGTAAAACTGAAATGGCAAAGAGAACTAGGTGTGAATATTTCTGAAGATGAACGGCTGCATATTTGGAGAACACAACAGTCTACGACATCATCAGGTTCTTGGAGAGAACACTGTTGGAAGAACTTCATCAGGTTCTTTATTACACCCAAAATTAAGAGCAAATACTCGTCTGTAGCTCAACATGTTGGAGACAATGTGGAGCAGAAAATGTCAACCATTCTCAGGTCTTTTGGCTCCGTCCTGAAATTGTACAGTTTTGAGAAAATGTTCATTTGGTTATTGTCAAAATTCTGGGCTGTGATATACTGAGGTCATGTGTGGTACTTTATCTTGGCAATATGTCAGGAAATGTGTTCAGAGAAGAGAGAAACTTGTTGAAAATCTTGTTAGCAGCTTGTAAAAAAGCCTCACAAAGAGATGGTACAAACCAGAATCACCAACACAAGATGACTGGTTGAGAATTGTGAGTGAAATATATGTTATGGAACAGCTGACTAACAAGATAAGAACTCAAGAGGAACAACGTCCAGAGAAATGGGATAAATGGATGATGTTTACATGTAAACAACAGGATAAGGACTGAAACACTGATGATGTCACAGGAACAAACTGTGGAGACGAGGCAATCCAGATTGTTTGTGGTGTTTTTGTTTGTTTGTTTGTTTTGTGTGTATTTTTTGTATGTGTGTGACCTTTAAAAGTAATAAAAATAAACTATAAAAAATAGATCCTGCAGCCTAAATGAGAATCTGTGAACAAACTTTAAAACTGTTTAAAAATCATTTCTGCAGTAAGATGATCAGCTGCTCTGTTTCATATGAAGAGTGCTGTGGTTTGGATTGAATTTGACCGTGTAGAGGAAGTGGGGTGTGGAGTAACAGTGATGCTCCGTGTCACCTGCTCTCACAGTCACATGACGTCTCTGTGGGTCAGACTTGTGTCTCTGTTCTCTGCTGTCATACACGTTTTACATCAGTGATCTGCAGCAGAGTTTCTTATCTTTCTTATTAAACACAAACTGATTCTACACTTGTGTGTTAGTAAAGTCTGGTGGTGTAACGTCAGTTCTTTCACTGCCTGTTTTGATGAAATGAAGAGGAGACACAGGAGAGGGAGGAGGGAGCACTTGTTTTGTGTGAGGGAGGCAGCAGGTGTCCAGTGAGAGCGGTGCAGACAGAGACAGGAGGAGACAGAAAACAGAGGAAAGTTACAGTGACAGTTCATTGATGCCAAAAATGAAACAAACACGTCCTAATGAGATGTATTGATACACTGGTGCTGCATCAATTTCTTCAGATTCACATTCAGCTTTTTACAGATACAGACCGTCTGAACTGATGAACTAGTTTCTTACACATTAAAGCCTGATGCATCAGATGAATGAGTGAATCGTTACACAACTACAATTCATGTCAACACAGATTAATAACATGAGCTTCATCCTCATCATCTTTAGAAGTGAGCAGACTGACATGAATGTTGTCTTCATCTTAAATGGAAGCTGCTACCTTATTATTTATGCTCCTGTTTACTGGTTGAATCACAACACAAAGTGACATCATTTTCTGACAGGAAGCATCATCACATGTTGAAGTGTCGCCTGTCGTTGGTGACACATCAGACACCAAACTTCAAACACCTGACTTTGGAAATATGCTTCACACACTGTGTGTGTGTGTGTGTGTGTGTGTGTGTGTGTGTGTGTGTGGACATGTATTACTTATTGTTGTGGGGACACAAATCTGTTTACACACTCACATTGTGGGGTCTCGCCTACTTTATGGGGACAAATTGCAAGTCCCCATGAGGTAAATCATTAAATTTTAGGGTGAAGACTTGAGTCAGGGTTAGGGTAAGGTTAGGTTTAGGATAAGGTCAGGGTTAGGGTTAGGTTTAGGCAGGGACTTGTGATGGGTAGGGTCAGGATAAGTCTCCAGGAAATGAATGTAAGTTAATGTAATGTCCCCAGAAGTGAAGGAAACACAACGTGTGTGTGTGTGTGTGTTTATGTATCAGTTCCAGTAAAATACTGTGTTGTGAAGGTTTTGTATAAAAAGACATTCCTGAACATGTGTTGAACTTGTTTGACTTTTTTGATTTATTGATGTCTCACATGGAACAAAAATGATAAATGTTGATTTAATTTGGCAGCACATTGAAGGATAAATCCTACAGTTTCCTTAATAACATGAATCCAGTTTGACTTCAGACTAAATTCACAGATAAACTGTTCAGACTGACAAACTTTCAAAAAGAGCTGTTGTGATTTGTGCTGAAACAAACCCAGAAAACAAGAGAACTGAAGGACATTTAAAACTTCTCTTGTGGATTTCATTTTGGTAGATATACACTGTACAAGAGCAAAATACATGAACTGACCTCAGAGTCTTCAGTCCACAGTGTGGACTCTCCAGTCCAGCTGACAGAAGCTTCACTCCTGAATCCTGCAGGTTTTTGTCACTCAGCTCCAGTTCTGTCAGATGGGAGGGGTTGGACTTCAGAGCTGAGGCCAGAGAAGCACAGCTGATCTCTGACAACCAGCAGTTCTTCAATCTGAATAAAGAATAAATGATGGAGATAAAAATCCATTTATAATCCAATCAGATGTGTTGAGGTTTTAAATGTGCAGCTCAACATTACTATGTCCTAATCAATGAACTTTTCTCTAAAATGAGCAGAGTGACTTTGTCATTGTGTTATTGTGGATCATCACATCATCCAAATGTCAGCACAACATTCACACACCTATTCATGTCAACACACATTAATAACATGCTGCTGATCTCAGACCAGTCTGGAATAATCATCAAATCAGACATGTTGTTACTTTCACTTTCATTCTCTTCTGTTTCTTCTGATTCAAACAATCATGTGTCATTTGATGGAAAATACACACAGATGTTTTCTGGACAATTTCAAAATGATCAATATGAAATAAACCAGACTTTATGAAATAAAAATTAATCAAATCAAGTCCTGAACTTTACCAACATGTTTAACAGCTGTCCCAGCACTTCTGCTGCTCTCATTTCAAACCACAGATGTGGACTATCTTCATCACCACTGTCATCTTCATCAACACACAGCTGACTGACTGTGAGCTTCATCCTCATCATCTTTAGAAGTCAGCAGACTGACATGAATGTTGTCTTCATCTTAAATGGAAGCTGCTACCTTATTATTTATGCTCCTGTTTACTGGTGGAGTCACAACACAAAGTGACATCATTTTCTGACAGGAAGCATCATCACATGTTGAAGTGTCGCCTGTCGTTGGTGACACATCAGACACCAAACTTCAAACACCTGACTTTGGAAATATGCTTCACACACTGTGTGTGTGTGTGTATGTGTGGACGTGTATTACTTATTGTTGTGGGGACACAAATCTGTTTACACACTCACATTGTGGGGTCTCGCCTACTTTATGGGGACAAATTGCAAGTCCCCATGAGGTAAATCATTAAATTTTAGGGTGAAGACTTGAGTCAGGGTTAGGGTAAGGTTAGGTTTAGGATAAGGTCAGGGTTAGGTTTGGGCAGGGACTTGTGATGGTTAGGGTCAGGATAAGTCTCCAGGAAATGAATGTAAGTTAATGTAATGTCCCCAGAAGTGATGGAAAACACAACATGTGTGTGTGTGTGTGTGTGTGTGTGTGTGTGTGTGTGTGTGTGTGTGTGTGTGTGTGTGTGTTTATGTATCAGTTCCAGTAAAATACTGTGTTGTGAAGGTTTTGAATAAAAAGACATTCCTGAACATGTGTTGAACTTGTTTGACTTTTTTGATTTATTGATGTCTCACATGGAACAAAAATGATAAATGTTGATTTAATTTGGCAGCACATTGAAGGATAAATCCTACAGTTTCCTTAATAATATGAATCCAGTTTGACTTCAGACTAAATTCACAGATAAACTGTTCAGACTGACAAACTTTCAAAAAGAGCTGTTGTGATTTGTGCTGAAACAAACCCAGAAAACAAGAGAACTGAAGGAAATTTAAAACTTCTCTTGTGGATTTCATTTTGGTAGATATACACTGTACAAGAGCAAAATACATGAACTGACCTCAGAGTCTCTAGTCGACAGTGTGGACTCTCCAGTCCAGCTGACAGAAGCTTCACTCCTGAATCCTTCAGGTTGTTGTGACTCAGGTCCAGTTCTGTCAGATGGGAGGGGTTGGACTTCAGACCCGAGGCCACAACTTCACAGTGAGTCTCTGAGAGTTGACAGTGATTCAATCTGTGATGACAGAGAATATGAAAGTTAAAGAATAATAAAATCTGACACTTTATTATAAAAATAAACTGACAAAGCACATGAACATGAGCGGCTGCAGCTCAGCTGGTCAGTCACTGATCACAAGGTTTGTGGTTTGAAACTTGAGCTCCTTCTGTCCACATGTCAAAGTGTTTCTGAGCAACATCATCAAACACAAACTGATGTTTTTGGACACAAGTGTCCAAATGACTGTGACGTAAACGTGTCTTATTTTGATGAACAGCTGATTTGTGTTTGTTAAACTTTATTTGAATGAAGTGTAAAATCACTGCAGGTTGTTACTGCACTCGTATATATTTACCTCAGTCATGTGTTTGTGTGTATTTTGATGAATCTTATGTTTCTCCATCTGCTTTTCATCTCACACTAAATTAATTGAATGACTCCTGTTGCATTAATAGTTTCATTAGCACTAAAGACTGAATGATTATCATTTATGGATGATAGTTTTTCTCAAGTGGAGTTCAGCAGTTTAACAAGATCATTTCTTCTCTGAGCCTGGTGAAGATAAAAATCCTCCAGTGAACTGAACCTACTGAGCTCTCCTTCACTGGCAGAATGAACCTGGAGGACGTCCCAGGAGCTGACTGTGTCCTGAGCTGCTGTCTGAGGAAATCAGCTGACAAATACACAAAGACTGTGGCTGCAAATTCAGTGAAAACCACCGTGGAAATGAGAGCTGCTACTTTCTCTGCATATGTTGCCTTTAGTGTCACTGTTGTGAAACGGTGCAGAAAGGAAACACGTTGTCTGACAGTTTGTGTTTGCATTTCTCACATTAGGGTGACCAGATGGAAAAGCTTCAAAGTTGCCATCAAGTCAAAATCTCCATGTTTCATTGTTTTTATGGCATGTGTATTGATCTATATGTCAGTGGCAGTGGAAGACATCTATCAGGCCTGATGTCGGGGCAGGGCCTCAAACATCAGCAGAGACTCAGCTCACCCTGCCCACCACCTCATCAAACTTCTCCCCTCTGACAGGTCATACAGGAAATACATGCACACACCACAAGACTGAAAAAACAGCTTGTTCCCTAAAGCTGTAAAACTGCTGAACACAGCCTGAACCCCCTCCCACACCCTCACAAACTCCGACTAGAGAAGGCAAGCTTTTTGCCTCATTTTTACATGTTTTGATGAAAACATAATTCTTCATGGTTCCATATTTCACAGTTTTGATGTCTCCAGCATTAATCTACAATGTAGAAAAATAAAATTAAAGAAAAAACATATAGATATATTTTCTTTTTATACCTTTACATTTCTATATTTTTTTATTTGTATATTTCTATACTTGTATATTGTGTTCTTTATCTATTTTTCTTCTTTTCTAATCTCAGGGAGTTCCATCATAATTTCATTGTGTTGTTGTCTACAGCAGTACAATGACAATAAAGAATCTTGAATCCTAGTTTTGGCCATAGAGATGTCTGCCTTCTCTACAATATAACAGAGCTAGATGGCACTAGTCCTGTGGGGTTCAAAGTGACAAAAAATACATTTGAAAAATTCAACATTAATGTCTCTTTCCAGAAATCAGGACCTGGTTCCTCTAAATAATCCACAGACTTTGTTGTGAGCAGTTTCATGTAGGAACTACTTTCTTTCTGCAGTTGAATCTACTAGAACTACTTTAGAATCGAGCACATAATCCACAGACCTCGCTCAGTGAACGTAGCGGTGAAGTGTGTCAACAGTTTAGGATGTTTGTCAGTGAATAAGTGCTACACCTCCTCCAGAACCAAGCCAAGTTCCTGTGTCCTGCTAAAAGAGGGTTAGTTCTGAACTGAACCACAACATCAGCCCAGGCTGAACTAGCAGAGACAGAGAGCTTCATTACTGGTTATAAAACAAACTCATTTCTAGTGCAGCAAATCATCTGAAAAGATGTTCATTGTTGGAACTAAACCATGTAAAATCACACCTTTTATTAATGAGGATGGAGAGGGGGATGTTTGGTTTGTTCTTCAAGAGGGAGGATGGCCTCCCCTCACATCCTCTCTCAAATCAATCAATAATTATAGATATTAGGTAGAAACTGTGAAAATGAACAGAACAATTCTTCATATGAAATAGATCAGAAATATGACAGCAATAACTGAATAAAAGATAAAGTGAAAAAACTTCCATCAGATCACAAGTATTACATGTCTGTGTGTCTGTATATAAAAAAATCAATAAACAGACACATTATAGAAACATAGTGCACACACTGTAAAAAATAAAACTACTGTCAAAACATTTTCAAGTCCTCATATTTCCCTGCTGAATTTGTATCAAACCTCCATCAGCCAAAGAAAGACAGAAGATGACAGAAGAAACTTGTGTTCACTGACTTGATAACCATAAACACAAACAATGAGTTTTGTAGATATTTGGAGTTTAACACATGTTGAATTATTTCTATTATTATTATTAAACATTTGTATTCATTATTATTATTATTTTAATTGTAGTTGAAGAAATCTTTTCCAGTGTAGAAGTTTTATATTGTGCATGTGTGTAAAGTCTCTTTAATACTGAAGGCTTCAGCTTTTTGTTGCTTTATAATGTTGATAATCACATCTGGACTTACCGAGCCTTTCTGCAGTTCCTCACAGCTGGAATCAGTCTCCGTCGTCCCTCCTCTGATGTGTTGTACTTCATCAGGTCCAACTCATCCAGAACCTCCTCTGACATCTGCAGCATGTAGGCCAGAGCTGAGCACTGGATCTCAGAGAGTTTCTTCTCTGATCTGTTCTCTGACTTCAGGAACTCTTGGATCTCCTGATGTACTGAGCGGTCGTTCATCTCCGTCAGACAGTGGAAGATGTTGATGCTTCTGTCAGGAGAGATCTTATCAGTGTTCATCTCCTTCAGGTTGTTGATGGCTCTCTGGATGATTTTTGGACTGTCGTCTCTCTGACCCAGCAGGTCTCTGAAGAGTCTCTGGTTGGACTCCAGAGAGAGGCCATGAAGGAAGCGGACAAACAGGTCCAGGTGACCATTTTCACTGTTGAGGGATTTCTCCATGACTCTCTTCAGGAAGTCATCCAAAGATAAGTTGTTTCCACGGTCTGAGTCTCTGTATTTCCCCAGGAAGTCCTCCAGTACCTGTGTGTTCCTGTTGGTGTAACAGTGGAACATGTAGACTGCAGCCAGAAACTCCTGAATGCTCAGATGAACAAAGCAGTAGACTGTTTTTTGGAAGATCACACTCTCTCTTTTGAAGATCTCTGTACAAACTCCTGAGTACACCGAGGCCTCTGTGACATCCAGACCACACCGCTCCAGGTCTGCTTGGTAGAACATGATGTTTCCTTCCTCCAGATGTTCAAACGCCAGCCTCCCCAGCTTCAGAAGAACTTCCCTGTCACCCTCCGTCAGCTCCTGTGGACTCGTCTCATGTCCCTCATGGTACTTGTTCTTCTTCCTCTTTGTCTGAACCAGCAGGAAGTGTGAGTACAGGTCAGTCAGGGTCTTGGGCAGCTCTCCTCTCTGCTCTGTAGTCAACATGTGCTCCAGAACTGTAGCAGTGATCCAGCAGAAGACTGGGATCAGACACATGATGTGGAGGCTCTTGGATGTCTTGATGTGTGAGATGATTCTGCTGGACAGATCTTCATCACTGGACCTCCTCCTGAAGTACTCCTCCTTCTGGGCGTCAGTGAAGCCTCGTACTTCTGTTACCCTGTCAACACATGAAGGAGGGATCTGATTGGCCGCTGCAGGTCTGGAAGTTATCCAGACCAGAGCCGAGGGAAGCAGATTCCCCTTGATGAGGTTTGTCAGCAGCACGTTGACTGATGACTTCTGTGTGACATCAGACACAACCTGACTGTTGTTGAAATCCAGTGAAAGTCTGCTTTCATCCAGGCCGTCAAAGATGAACAGAAGTTTACAGACAGCCAGCTTCTCTGCTGTGACCTTCTGTAATGTTGGATGGAAAACATGGAGCAGCCTGAGAAGACTGTACTGCTCATCTTTGATCAAGTTCAGCTCCCTGAACGAAAGCAGAATCAGCAGACTGACATCTTGGTTTTCCAAACCCTCTGCCCAGTCCAGAGTGAACTTCTGCACTGAGAAGGTTTTTCCAACACCAGCGACGCCGTTGGTCAGAACCACTCTGATGTGTCTCTGTTTGTCAGGTAAGGCTTTAAAGATGTCCTGGCACTTGATTGGAGTGTCATGGAGGGTCTTCTTCTTGAAAGCTGTCTCTAGCTGTCTCACCTCATGTTGGGTATTAACCTCTTCACTCTGTCCCTCTGTGATGTAGAGCTCAGTGTAGATCCTGTTGAGGAGGGTTTCACCTCCTGTTTCATCACTTCCTTCAGTCACATGTTCACATCTCCTCCTCAGACTGATCTTATGTTCATCTGAAACCTCCTGCAGACCACCGTCCACTAAAAAAGACAAAAAAGCTGTGAGACAAAACAAAGACAATCTGTTGCTATTTTCATTACCAATAAAAAACAATGTAAGAATATATAAAGAAGTAAAGGTTATAAAGTCCAGTTTCAAGGAAACATCAGAAATTCTCTCTTTTTCTCTGATTTCCTTTGACTGTGTGTCCGTGTTAGAGATTCATGATATGGATTTTATTCAGCCGATACTGATAATTTGATTCTCATGGCTGATACTGATAAGATAACTGTTAATTTCACATTTTTGTATTTTAAAAACAGGTTCATATAACCTGTAGTGTAAACTTCATAAATATACTTCAGCTTTTAGAGAGCATTTTGCCCAAAATTCAAATTAAATGATTAAACAATCTGTCAAATCAGATATTATCATAACTGATATTTATTATATTTATTACCACGTGCCCTGTCGAAGTGGGATGCAGGGGCTTTGTCGGGTCCTCAACGGTTCGCTTGCTCTGCGACATGGGATGCACGGCAGCAGGGTGTTGGAAAGCCATCAAAGAACTGGCGGAGAAGGCAGAGAACGGCAGCTTCTGGCTGTGGCTAAGGAGGAACCATAGGAGTTGGGGGCCGAATAACACCTAGGGCATCAGCAGGGGGTGGCAGGGAGAGATCCCTGCCATCACTCCGCCACCAGGAGATGTACTGGGGTTAAAGAAGCAAAACATCCGTGACTGGTGGTCCCCAGCTGATGACCCGTTCATGCCCAGAGAGGTGTTCAGGTGTACGCACTTGCATAAAAGGCACCAGTGGAGGTACGTCAGGCAGCAATGCCCAGCAGGTAGACCATCAACCTGTATCTTCATAAGTCCAACCTGGTGGCACCCAGTGACTACTGTGAAAGGGCAGTTGGCATCCAGGGAAGACTGGAGGACAGCCAGGAGAGACTGGATGACTGCAGGAAAGTCTGGATCGGGGGTGGCAGGCTAGTTACCTTACCCACTGGTCCCCAAAGGGACACCCTAAACAACTACGAAGACAAATAAAAGAAAACAACCCAGTGGCCCTCCGAGAGGCAGGATGGAAGAAGGGCCAAACCAGACGGAGTCCTCGGTAATGACCGGAATGGACACAGGCAACAATTCCAAGATCATGAGAAGATGCAGGTGTGGATGGGAAAAGGTGACCACCTTCAGAGGTTTAAGAATTCACCAGGGAAGGAAGAAGTGCGAAGTGGGAGGCCAGCAGCAACATTGCACTGCAACTGCAGGTCAGACAAGAGGAACCCAAAGCCAGGTCGCTAACCACAGTGCTGAGGGATCCAACGTTGCTGAGAGAAGGCAGGCGGAAGGCACAAGAGGGCCCTCGTTGGACACTTACTCCCCTGAGGGTGGCACTGATGAGAACTCTCCTACAACACTAACAAACCTCAGAACACCAACAAACTCCAACAACCAGGAGCCAGGCTGGAGGACAGAGAGGAAAGAACCGGGGCGGAGGCAGCCGGTCAAATGGCCGAAAGCAAACAAGGTGGCAGTTTGGCAGCAGCTCGACAACCTCAGTGTCATCCTAGAGCACTCATTGCGTGGCCAGGTGGAAGCCAAGCTGAACTGCATTGGAGACATCCTGTATGAGGAGTGCAGAGGCAGGTTCGGAGTAGTGGCTGGAAAGCAGAGCGCTGGCCCAAAGCAGAAGGGGAGGAGGGAGAGAGAGATTGAGCAGTTAGTGAAGAGGCGGCGTCAGCGCTGAAAGCAGTGGAGGGAGGCAAGCAAAGAGGAGAAGGAGGGCCTGAAGTCACTGTGAGAGGAGGTGAAGAAAACCTTACCAGCTTGCGGAGGGCAGAGCGCAAACTCAGAAGGCGGAAGGAGAAGGAGAGAAGCAGCTTCTTCAAAAACCCCTTCAAGCATGCAATACATTTGCTGGAGGACAAGAGAAGCGGGAAGCTGGAGCTCACACAATCGGAGCTGGAGAATCACATCAGAGAGCAGTACAGTGACCCAGCGAAGTCAACCCCGCTGGGATCACCAGGTTATGTTCCTCGCCCAGCCCCTCCCATCCTTCCTGTTCAACACTGCTCTCCCCAAACTCAGTGAGGTAGCAGAAGTCGTCCAGAAAGCGAGAGCAGCCTCAGCCCCAGGCCCCAACAAGATACCATACAAGCTGTACAAGTACTGCCCAGGTGTCCTGAAACAGCTGTGGAACCTCCTGAGAGTGTCCTGAAGGACCAAGTCATCCCCGCAGAGTGGAAAAGAGCTGTCACAGTTTTTATCCTGAAGGAGGCAAACTCCACCACCATCAGCCAGTTCAGGAGCATTGCGCTCCTAAATGTCGAAGGGAAGATCTTCTTCTCCATCCTGGCCAAGAGGCTGACCACGTACCTCACAAACAACGAGCACATTGATACCAGCTCCCAGAAGGCAGGCGTGCCAGGATTCCCAGGGTGTGTTGAACACTCCACAGTCATATGGGAGCAGATCCAGAGAGCGAAAAGAGAGAGAGGTGACCTGCATGTGGTGTGGCTGGACCTTGCCAATGCATACGGGTCTGTCCCCCACCAACTCATCGAGTATGCCTTGGACTTCTTCTGCATCCCTGTCTGCATTCATACCCTGGTAGCGAAGTACTTTGAAGACCTCCAGATGTGCTGCACCCATCAGGACTTCACTACAGGTTGGCAACAGCTGGAAGTAGGCATTGCCATGGGGTGCTCAATCTCTCCCATCCTGTTTGTCGCAGCCTTTTAGATCATCCTCATAGGGGCAAGGAAGATGGTCGGAGGAGTGAAGCTATCATCAGGTCAAAGGCTACCACCAGTGAGAGGCTACATGGACGACATCACCACCATTCTCCAGACAGCAGCATGTACAACAAGACTGCTGAAGAGGATTGACGAGCTTGTGGGGTGGGCGAGGATGAAGATCAAACCCTCCAAATCGCGCAGCTTGTCCCTCAGGAAATGGGTCAGAAGCGATCATATCACCTTTGTCGCAGGTGGTGAGGAGATCCCATTGCTGGCAAGTCAACCCGTCCGTAGCCTGGGTCGAATCTACACAGCAGACCTCTCTGACAGGCAGATGGGGGAAGCAGTGAGGAAGCAGCTTGCAGATGGCCTGGCCAGAATCAATCAGAGCCAGCTTCCCGGCAAGTATAAAGTATGGAGCTACCAGTTCATACTGTACCCAAGGGTGACATGGCCTCTGAAGATGAGCGAAGTCCCCTCCTTGGTGGCAGACAAGATGGATAGGCCGGCAAACTCATTCATCAGGAAGTGGCTGGGACTGCTGAGATGCCTGTCAGACGTAGGCCTCTTTGGCAGGAACATGCTGCAACTGCCACTGGCACTGCGATCCATTGACCTAGGATACAAGCAGGAGAAGGCTCAGATGGTGCTGGAGCTGAGGGAATTCACTGACCAACTGGTGAGAGCAGCTGGCTCCCAGATATGAACAGGGAGGAAGTGGAAAGCCCAGGAAGAGGTCAACATGGCAATGGAACAGGCTGAAACACTGTGAGGTAGTCAGTAGAGTCCAGGAGGGTCGAGCAGGCCTTGGGAGGAGCGAGACCCCCCTCTTCTGGTCAAAGGCCTCCAAGGAAGAGTGGAGGGCCATGGTGGTGGCAGAAGTGGCAAGGACGGAGCAGGAGCGCCTCAACATCAAAGCGGTGTCTCAGAGCCAGCAGGGAGGCTGGATGTCATGGAGAGGCGTCACAGACAGGCCCTTGTCATGGTCTGATCTGTGGAAGATCCCCCAAGCCAGGCTCAGCTTCCTGATCAGATCCACTTATGACACTCTACCTTGTCCCCGAAACCTCCACCAGTGGTTCAGTGCGGAAGAGACCTGTCCCCTTTGCAGTGCCATCAACGCAAGCCTCCAGCATATCCTGTCGGGCTGCAAGACAGCATTGTCCCAAGGCTGCTACAGGTGGCGACACGATCTGGTGCTGAGGAAGCTGGCAGAGGTGGCAGAGTCATGCAGACAGGAGACCAACAGCAGACCTTCCACTCCAGCAAGACGTTCCATCCCGTTTGCAAGGGCTGGAGAGAATATCAACCCCCCTCGCCAGAGAGAAACTGCAAGACTCCTCTCACTCGGCAGCGAGTGGACCATCAGGGTCGACCTGGGGAGACAGCTCCAATTCCCCAGAGAGATCGTTCAAACGTCACTCTGGCCAGTCTTGGTCATGTGGTCAGAGCCACGCAAGACCATCCTGTTGGTGGAGCTCACTGTCCCGTGGGAGGAGGGTATGGAGGCTGCCAACGAGTGGAAGCATGCCAAATATGCAGACCTGGCGGAGGAGTGCAGGGAGGCTGGCTGGAAAGCCATCACGTGTCCCGTCGAAGTGGGATGCAGGGGCTTTGTCGGGTCCTCAACGGTTTGCTTGCTCCGCGACATGGGATGCACGGCAGCAGGGTGTCGGAGAGCCATCAAAGAACTGGCGGAGAAGGCAGAGAAGGGCAGCTTCTGGCTGTGGCTAAGGAGGAAGCATAGGAGTTGGGGGCCGAATAACACCTAGGGCATCACCAGGGGGTGGCAGGGAGAGATCCCTGCCATCACTCCGCCACCAGGAGATGTACTGGGGTTAAAGGAGCAAAACATCCGTGACTGGTGGTCCCCAGCTGATGACCCGTTCATGCCCAGAGAGGTACGTACTTACATAAAAGGCACCGGTGGAGGTACGTCAGGCAGCAATGTCCAGCAGGTAGACCATCAACCTGTATCTTCATAAATTACAGCTCTAGACTGATATAACTGTGATAGGACAATATCAGCTGATAATTTATCAGCCCTGATATTTATTGTTCTTCCTCAGTCAGTGTAGGTGTTTGACTGACAGCAGAGGCGACAGGCTGAGCTGCAGCTCTTCATCTAAACCAAGGAGCCCTTACAAGATTTACCAGGGACCCCCTCATGTACGTCCCCTGGAATAATTAGATAAAGTCTATTTTTTACTCTTCTATAGTCTGATTTATATGAACGATGTACAGATGTCCAGTCTTACTTTGTACAGTGCTGCTCTGACTGTTGGTCTGCAGTCCAGGTCTTGTTCTGTGAGGTAAAATACCTGATTCTGTCCATGGAGTCTGGAGGCTGTGAAGAGAGCAGAGACGGCAGCTTCAGTTTCAAGATTAATGTCACCAATTCACCCCCAGCAGAGACCCACTGAGGTCAGACACAGACGGCTACATGGATCCATCTGTACACATCTGAAGATCATTTTCTCAGATTCTGAATAGTTAAAAATCTTCATGAACATTTTAACAAGTTTAAATGATGAAATGGAGGTTCTCGGGTGTTTTGATGAAGAAATAAAATAAGATCTATCTTAGTTTGAAACAGTATCTGCACTCATAGTTCTGCATCATGAATATAAATATTTTAGTATTTTGTCTTTATCCTTAATGAATCATCTTCCATCAGATCAGTTTACAGTAAAAACAGTCTCTTACTTTGTGTCTGAGGGTCCAGGTTCATTACTGAAGAATGGAGGTTCACTTTTGGACCGGTCACTCTTCATGGACAGACAGCTGGACACTGGAGACTCTGCTCTCTGTCTGTTGGACTGAACTCTGCAAACACCAACATGTTTTTATTCAGATCACATGAATCCTTCATAAATCCTCTGATCAAAGTCATTGATGAAGCTCTAAATACACAAAGTGTTGATAATCAGGAGCTTTAACAGTTTGTATTAGTCCTCTTAGATTAGATTACAACTTTTCTAGCTGACTGACAGCTGTCACAGATACTAAGAGGAACATGGGACAAATTATTTATTTTATTGTTTTAAATTATTATTTGTGTCACAGATTTTACTCAGAAGATACATTTAGAAACATTAAATACAGTGTAAAAAGCCATTTTAAAGAAGTATCGCACTAAAAAAATGCAGACATGTCCACAGCATGGACACAGAAAGTAAGACTGCCAGGTTTTATAAAAAACACCAACTGATGAAAAAGTTTAAACATAGTATTAAAACTACAGTGTCTTCCTCTTTCTTACTGGGTTATACAGGCTGTATGTGTAGTACTCAGGTATTTGGGATGTTTCTTATCAGTTTTTTATTGTATTTATTAGTCCATTATTAGATTAATTCTGTTACAGTCTTTAGAAGAAGCTTTTCAAGTGTCTCACTGAATCCAAGTAACAGATATCAGAGCAGTGATCATCCTGTCAGACTCCTGAGAGAAACAGTACAGAAGGTAACTGATGTTACTGCAGCTGAGGCATAGTAACTGTATTAGTTAATATAATAATAATGTGTGTTTGTATTTGTATTAGTTGTGTTTGTTGCACAGTTAATACAGTAACTAACCTGTTTGTACATTAGCCCAGTGTTGAGCTAACTGTCTAGCTGAGCTGACTTGCCTGTATTATTGTGATTGTAAATGTTGATGTGGTTCTGTGTGATGTTAGAGTGATACTGGCTACTGTCAGAAAGTATACAGATCACATATTAAGATATATATTAATACCTAATGCTGGTTATTAGTAATAACTCAGATATATATGTTTGTTTTTCTCTGAGTATTTATGTCCTATGATGCTATACTCTGTCAGCTCACAGCATGGCTGGTATTTATATTTCCAGTTCAGCAGGTCTACCCTCATGAAGGTGTGTCTTTTATCTGAGGATGAACTCAGCCTAAGTTGAGCAGCTGTCAAACTACTTACTACTTACACTACTACTACTTACTACTACTTAGAGCGAAATACTTCACTTCCTATAAATTCTTCACAGCAAAAGTCCTGTAGTATTTTGCTATTCAAAAGCTTTTAATATGAAGCAACTAAATCAGGAAATGCTGCATTTTCACCAGCAGTAACTTGACATGACTCCTATACAGCTGAAAGTGACATAAAACAGTCAGATAAGGCAGATACCTGAAAGTACAAACAACAACACAGGAGAGAAACAAAACGCAGAGATTAATGAAGCTACAAAAGTCCTGAGAGCTGAATGCACAGACATTTAAAGACCTGTTTCTCCCTGAGCTTCTACACACATGACTTCAGTCTCACAACACACACTTGTTGTTAAGGAGAGGGAGAAAGGGGGGTTGTCACGGGTTTGCCGCAGTGGGGGAGGTGAGGCGGTCAGGCTCACTTTGGCTGCACTCCAGAAAAGGTTCATCTCACAGGCGACTTGGCGTGATAAAAGTGGTCGTGGAAATGCAAATCAGCACGACACAGTTTGACTCAGGTGACAATAAAAAACTCTGTGTGTGTTCCCTGACCGGAGTCCTGACGTGGTCAATATCTCAACTCACCAGTTTTAAAGGGTCAGTTCCCCACAGATGTTTAATTATATCCCGACTCTACAACATTACCAACAACACTGAATGAGTTAGTTATCAGTTCTCTTACTTTGTGTCTGAGGGTCCAGGTTCATTACTGAAGAATGGAGGTTCATGTCTGGACCAGTCACTCTTCAGAGACAGACAGTTGGACACTGGAGACTCTGCTCTGTCCTCCTCCTCCTCCACACAAACACTCATCTTCTGATCTGAACTCAGTCTGAGAGAAACAGGAACACTGACTGTGAGCTCAGAGCACAAGAATCAAGAAAAACAAGTTGGTTCAAGAGTCACATACAGTGTTACAGATAGACACACACACACACACACACACACACACACACACAGTGTACAGTGTAATAAACCAGCTCAGTTTTCTTTAAATCTGTTTGTTTTCTCAGGTTACAGCAGGTTTAATGTGAATTTTTTAGCCAATCAGGACTTTGTGTCCACAGCTGAATCAAACTGTTGACTTCATTCTAACATTTCTTTCCTCTACAGTCCACAGGGAGAAAACTGACTCACACACTTTGACAGTAAAATCATCTAAATGTTGTATTAACACTCACCCTGCCTCAGCCTTCAGTTCTCCTCCGTCTGCTCTGATCTGTTCACTCAAAATGGAGCCTGAACGTTCTGACTGAACTCTTTCACTTCCAGGTTCCCTCCCTGTTCTCATGCAGCCTACCTGGATCACCTGAGCAGTGTTGCTCCTCCCCTCTACATTTACAGGAAATCACTTTATCTGTGTGTGTGTTGTTACACATGATGTGTTTATGAGCGTGTCTATTGGCTTGAACAGACTGAATTAAAATGAGTTTTGGTCAAAATGTTGCTCGGCTGCTTCGACTCCACCACATCTCAGAGGGAAATATTCTACTTCTCTGAGAACTTCTTCCACCACCGAGTCAACTAGCTGACTGTACTGAGACACAGACCTGCTGGGAGCTAAATGCTACAGCTGCAACGATTAATCAGTTATTAGATTTTTAATTGAATTCTAAATCAATTGGCAACTATTTTGAAAAATCATCAGAGTAATTTTCTTGTAATTTTTTAAAGGAAAAATTCTCTGATTTCAGCTTCTTAAATTTGAATATTTTCTGGTTTCTTTACTCCTCTCTGACAGCAAACTGAATATTTTTGAGTTGTGGACAAAATAAGACATTTGAGGACGTCATCTTGGACTTTGGGAAACACTGATCGACTTTTTTCACCACTCTCAATTAATCAATCAATCAAGAAAATAACGAGGCAGGAGCAGCTCACAGTGACACTTCCTGTGGCAGCACAGACCTGCTGCAGCAAATACCAGTCATGAGCCAAAGATTTTTCAGACATATAGTGATGTGAATGAGCTGCAGGATTAATGAATGAATGAATTTCTTTTAATTAATATGAAGTAATCATGATCCCTTGTTAAAAAAACAAAAAATCACAAGTGTGTACAGGTAATTAATAAATAAGTTAATTAATTTGACATCTGGATATATAGAATTAAGTTTACTTCAGAAAGTATGTTATTTACCATTTTATACAGCAGAGCAATAGTGCTGATAAAGTAAGACTGATGGACACGAGCTGTGTGATGTTTTTGGAAGTTTGACTCAGTGCTCCAATCAGCAGCAAAAATATGATGCATTTAAGTCCTCAGATCCTGAAACAGCTACAGCTCAGTGATTTTCCACTGTGAATGAGACACAGCAAGGAGTGAGAAAAAATACAGGTTACTGATATGTGACAACATTAAAAAATTAAAGCTCAAAGACAGTGTTTGTTGGAATTGTCTTTGATTCATGGTACCAGAACATCAGTTCTTTTTAAATGTTCAATATGTTTTAGGTGGAAAAACTCACAGACCGTCTGTTTCTGGCAAAAATTAAACTTCCTGACAACTGTGATGGAGCTCAGGACTCAAAGAGTAAATAAAATAAAAGAGAACCTGAGACTTGATGATGTCATAGAAATGTGTAATTTTCAATGAAAACAGAATGTAAATGTTACAAACAGGTGTAAAACCATGTAAAACCCTGCAGCAGCAGGGATCAGAGGGAAGTCGCCTCCAAAAACGATGGAAAACCACAGAAAACAAAAAGCACTTCAGCTTGTTTTGTCTGAAAGAATCAACCGAACCACAAATTAACTATTGGAAAAAAAGTCTCAAAATGTAGCACTGACAGGAAACAGAGTTCTCATTGACTCTTTTCAGATCTGCCCCAGTCTCCAGCTAATCTACATAACTAATGAACTGAAACATCCACATGACCCAGTCAACCTACCGGTATGTAATTTCTATGTCTAATCAAAACTTATTTATTTATTTATTTATTTATGTATTTCCGTTTTTATTTATTGTTATTATTTATTTATCATACTTTCACATTGTCTCCTCAGAGTGTAGATATGTCTGCTGCCAGCTGTCTGCTGACTGAAGATCAGTTTCTGTGCTCCATTTGTCTGGATGTTTTCACTGATCCAGTTACCATATCATATGGACACAAAAACACAAACAACGGACAGTAAATTGATGCAATAAACTGTACATCAAACTTACACAGTTTCATGAACACACAACAAAGTCCTCAGAAAAAAAACTGTCCATTAACCGTCCACTCCTCCCCTGTTGCTGCAGTGACTGACTGAGAAAGAAAGACAGTTTTTGTGCAACTTCCACTTTAGTCCACCAGGTGTCACTGCCTGCTTTTACAACACATGTAGTTTATCTATAACTCAAACATAAGCAGCTCACCTCTGACTCTGCCTGGTCTGAGATGTTTTTTTGCAGGTTTTAACAGACTTAACAGGAGAAAAAGAGGACTTGAGACTTAAATCCATTAAGATTTGACCCAACTTGAGCCTTAAAGCAAAAACTTTGAATGAAATTACAAACTAATCAGTGAGCTGTAGGGTTGTAAAGGGACTGTAAGAGGAGAGCTGTAGCCTATTGATCAAAACTTAGACTATTTTCCTGAATATCTGAGAGGGGTCTGGCTGCAGACCTCCACTCTCAGGACCCTTCCTTGCAGACCTGCACTGTGAGGTCTCCTCCACTCTCAGGACCGGAAGTTGATACGGAGCTTTCAACAATAAAAGCGAGTATACCGAAAGCACGTATTTATTGTTTCCCCTGTGAAGTGTGGAGACAACAAGGTGAGTAAAAGTCAAATGACAACTTTTCGTTATACGAAGAAACAGAAACAGCCTTTATTCACTAGAACATTACGTTGCACACTATACATCGCCCTGTGAAGTTATATTAATTTGAAAGAATCGAGTTTTGGACTTCACGGTAGTTTGTAGCGTTGTTATCGTAGTTAGGCTAACGGTGGCTAACGCTACCCAGGTTAACTTAAGGATAAGCACTCTATCTAGCCTATTATTTAGATATATGGGCATAGGCGTAGGAACGGGGGCGGGGCAGGGACGTGTCCCCTCCAATATTAGAGACGGGCGCATTCTTCTCACCCAAAAATTATACCGCGTAGGAGAAAAATATTTGATTTTTAAATCTTTAACTCACATGCTTTTATTTTGAAAGCGCAACGCAGCGTCATGTCACTGGACCACCCGCCTGGCCGCCCCCTCCCTCACCGGCTCGGAGAGTGTTAGGGCACTCACGACTGACAGCCTGATGACAGAAACTCTTTTGGACGAGTTAAAGCGGTTTGTAGGGAATGTTGCCATGAATATGGCTTGTTTATAACGTCTTTTTGTTAGTTTACATTCACATTTAGAAACCATATCTCCACTATATAATAACTTGTTGTTGAAGTCGTTTTGTGCACGCGATAGTGCTCACTTAAATGTGCCACCACCATATTTTTTTTTTTTATAATTTTGTTTTAATTATTACAACATAATTTGTCTCTTACAGATGCATATGTCAAGATGCCACCCTGGATGTAAATGATGACGACAAAGAATTAATTCTGGAGCCTTTCAAGTTTTTGTTTTATAACATTGAAGATATGTGTCTCTTCTGTGAAGAAATTATGGACAAGAGAGGGTACATGGCATACTGCGATTTCAAAGAGAAATAAAAAGTTTGAAAGTTAGTTTTGTGTCTACTGTTTTCTCCTGTAACAGAGGTTATTGGCTATGTGGGTCATGTAATTAGGTATTCAGTAATTCAATGAATTGAATACACAAAACAATTAACAGTTAAAACAGTTAATCAACCCTTACATCCTCCATTGGCAAATCCATGTGGTCTGACAGCACAAGGTAAGAACATACTACAAACAATATTAAGCAAACATTAAGCATTACTATTTTTTAAAATCTTTTTAATTGAACATGAATACTCCTAAATCATATTTACATATTTAGACATAAAATAATGCCCCAAGAATTAAAGTATGGTCACACGGAAAACTAGAAAATATGTAGGCTAATTCTGGTATACTCGCTTTTAAATCATATTTACATTATATACATAAAATAAAGCCCCAAGAAATAAAGTATATTCACATGGGGAACGACAAATGCGTGCTTCCGGTATACTCGCTTTTATTTTGAAAGGATTCGAATAAACGTCCGGTCCTGAGAGTGGAGGAGACCTCACAGTGCAGGTCTGCAAGGAAGGGTCCTGAGAGTGGAGGTCTGCAGCCAGACTGTCTTGGGGTTAAACTTAGGTAGGGCTGCATCACTCTGCTGGACCTCGGTTGTTGCGGAGTAGAACGACACTCCGTCCAGCGCCGTAGCAATCCTTTGGCGTGTACTGTTATACAGCTGACGCAAGGCAACTTCAGAAAAATGTTTGCGGCCTGGTAGCACATACCTGGGGTCCAAAACTTTCAGCAGGTGAATAAACCCCAGCTTTTCCACGGTGTATATGGGCACCATATCTCTTGCAATATACATCACGACTGCATCCGTGACAGCTTTCCACCGGGCTCCTTTCTTATCATACGGGATACAGTTTGTCAATGTTTCCAAAACGGTTGGTTGCTGTTTGGTGCTGGTGCTTGGGCTGCCGCGGTCTTGTTCATTTCGTAGGGAGCAACACCTCTCCCACTCGGCAGCATGCCTCTGTTTGAGGTGCTGCAGTAAATTGGTAGTACTGCTACCTTTGGTAGCAACAGCCTTTAAACAGACTTTGCAGTGAGGTGCTGTTTGTTCTCTGTCTGACGCCACAAACCCGAACCAATTCCAAATAACTGAAGATACGTTTCCTTTCTTCAGAGTGAGATCTGCACCGCTCGCCGCCATGTTGTTTGTGTATTAAGCGCGGGGGGGAGGGGGAGCGCACTCTGTGCTTTCTGAACTACAGGAGCCCAGCAGGCAGGCGTTGGTGGAAGACGTTGATGAGAAAATCGATTTTCATTAAAACAAATAAACATTAAGTACAAATTCGAATTAATCGATAAAATCGATTTATCGCCCAGGCCTATGCAGCGTCTACGTATATATGTCTATGACTTTAGAGAAATACCGTCACACTCATCAATATCATGTCTCTCTGAACCTGTAACTGAACAAATGATCAAAATGATGAAACTAATTTGTGTTTTGTGACACGTTGATGTTGTAACAGCATTTTATCTGGTTGAAAAGACGTTCAGACTAAATATCAACCAGTTTTCAACTAGAAATCAACGAACTCCTGCTCGGCGTCACTGTCTGCTGTCGTTAGCATAACGTTACCTTTGGAGAGATTCAGACGGACCAACTGATGGATAACAAGTTACATCAAAAATACCTGTCCTTCTGTCCGATTATTTAGAGTAACGGTAGGTAACGGTAACGATAATGGAGTAACGTTAACGTACGAAGTGCTGAGTTCACAGATAATGAGGTTGTGTGACTGTTAGGAAGGATTTCATCACACAAACAAACATGACAAATAAAAAACAGCTAAGTTATGTTCTAATGAAAGCAAACCACTATTATCGTTAGCATGAAGTGCTAACTTACCTAGCTAGCTGGTGTGGTGTCAGTGAGCTCCTCACCGATAGTCAGTGACCGTGGCTGGGTCTCCTTCTGGTCTCCATCCTCCCCTCCGCGGCTCACAGAGCAACAGAGCCGCTCCACCAGCCACATCATGTCGGCCTCACTCACCATTTTCTCAGCACAAATACATTTTTCTTTTCATATGCTCACCGGAGACCAACATGTCCTTGACTGTCCATTTATCCCAACAAACTGTCTCCCGGTGACCCACTTCCAAACGTCCAAGCTGCTGAGGCTTTCAAACATATGGGCTGAAATATGTGCCACCAGAAACTGAATTTGAATCATTTATATTTGAATTTGAATTACATAATTTGAATTTGTATTGTTAGGGGCCGGGCAGCCTAAGCTGCCAGGACCCTATTGTAATCCTGCATGTTCTTCTTTCTTTCTTTCTTTCTTTTTTTCTTCTTCTTCCGAGGAAATCCTACTTCCCATTTACGAAAAATGACCAAACTTTGCACAAAGGTCCAGTCCAATGTCAGATTGCCTCAGCTGCAAAAACAGGCCAATAGTCCTGATGGTGGCGCTACAGCAAGCCTCTAAAGTTCAAAATTTTGAAAATTCATAATAAATCAACCATATGTGCTACAGATTTACAACTTTCACCACAATGTAGCCCCAATACTGAAGAAACTTTTGTACATTTAAACCTATTGCAAATTATGAAGTCCATCACTCTGTTTTTTTCAAAAACTGTAAAACTTATTCAACCTATCTCCTCCCACAATTTTTGTTCAATTGACACCAAACTTGCTACAGAGCATCTTCAGACTGTCCTACACAAACGATCCACACAGATTTTTGATTTATCAAAAATTGAGCCTACAGTGCATCAAAATGTTTGACTGTAAACGGTATTATAAACATATACTTGCAAATTCTTGCTAAATACAATTTCAATGTTCATGAAAAAAATGACAAAATTTTGGAGTCATGGTAGATGATGTTTGGAAAATATCAGAATTTTATCTCAAAAACTGAATTTTTTACAGCATTTTGAATTTCACTCTCATGCGAACAATTGGAGTCAATGCAAAAATGGCATTTTTAAACATCAGTTTTTCACTTTTGGAGCCAATAATTGTTAAAAACTAATGACCAACATCTCCATGCTGTCTAGATGCAATTTGTGTATTTTGGGATTTTTGTCTCAATAACTGAATTTTTGACAGCCATTTGAAATCTGCCTTTACATGCTAACAGCTGCTGTCTTGCACACAGGTGACTGGCTTAGTCAATTTGTGAAGCTACAAGTGGTGTTTCTATTTGCCAATTAGCTCAGTGAGATAGAGGATGGTTCTTGGTGTTGAAGGTTGTGAGTTCAAGCCTCAGCTTGTACAACATTTCCATATGAGAAATCTACCCAAACTTTTCACAAAGGTCCAGTCCCATGCCAGATGTCCTCAACTGGAAACACAAGACTATAGTCCTGATGGTGGCGCTACAGCAAACCTCTAAATTTCAAAACTTTGAAAATTCACAACAAATCAACCATATTTGCTACAGCTTTGGAACTTTCACTTTGAAATGTTCTTTTCCATGGCATGGATGGCTGCTGCCTGGCACCTTGATCCTTGGCTTAGTCAATTTGTGAAGCCACACATGAGCAGTCACTTGCCAATTAGCTCAGTGAGATAAAAAACAGACTTCAGTGTCAGAAGTCGTGAGTTCGAGCCTCAGCTAAGGCAGGATGGACTTTCAAATGTGAAAGCCTTATGTTCAGGTATCATGCTATGTGGATTAGAGACTACTAAGATTAAAATAATTATGATTGAGGGAGTTTTGGGAAGAAACAAATACTCTTTATCAACACGTTTCCCTGTTATCCCTTGTCTCTTTTCCCTGTTTATTTGGCTTAGCTATCAGTCAATATGCAGAGTCTCTTGTGCCAGAAATTGTGAGTTCAAGCCTCAACTGATGTAAAATGCACATTAGAATGCCACCTTTTTTTCATCTTCCTACACTCTGCTTGTTGCTCAGAATTGCCTAATTTTGCCCAAAATTGCCCGGCCCCGACCATTGCTGCGCAGCAGCTATAATTTTCATTTTATATTTTCTTACTTGTTTATTTCAATTCATTTTGGTTACATACAACATTTATTGACAATATTACGCAAAAACAACAATAAAAAACATAATTTTCAACAGAACTTACCTACACACAATTCCTGTTACAAACCTCTGGTTTCTCTCCGGTCCCTGGACAAGCAGGGACTTGTCTCTGTGTGCACAAGCACCGGCATTTACATCACACACCCAAAACACACAAACTCCTACTTTGAGGGAGACTAGACAGTTGTACGCCGCGGGAGAAGACGTGGTCGGCCTCCGCAGCATACAGACAACAATTACTGACCGCAAGACCGCTCTCAGGGGCCGAAACACTGTGAAACTGAGGTCCACTACTGATGATGTGTCCTAAATTTTGTCATTTTCATACTATTTGCTATTCACGGGACTCTTTTCGGTTTTATAAAATCTAGACGTTTATCCCCATGTATGAAATTTATAAACCACATACACTAATCCTAATCTTCTTTCATATTACCAGCTTTATCAACTTACTTACCTTGTAAGTGGAACTAACTTGAGGCAGGGAATCTGCAGGGCAAGAGAGTTATCGAGCTAGATTCAATTCACCTAACTCTAACCCGTCCCTTCTCTCATCCTCATCCTACCCACTCCCTCCACTTTCCTA
Source organism: Lutjanus argentimaculatus (assembly GCA_034769285.1). Lineage (NCBI taxonomy): Eukaryota > Metazoa > Chordata > Actinopteri > Lutjaniformes > Lutjanidae > Lutjanus > Lutjanus argentimaculatus. The sequence continues at coordinate 99,452 of JAWZSL010000116.1, forward strand.
AACCTAAAATCTCACCTTCCTCTCGTTTCTTCTCTACCTTCTTTTGACTATCCCCATCCTTTTTTCTTACCCTAATCCTAACTATTCTCTCCTCCTGCCTAAACCTAAAAATCTCACTGCTTTCCTCTTTTTCCTCCTCTTTATAACTATCCCCCTCCCTTCTCTTACCCTCACCCTAACCACTTCCTCCACTTGCCTAAACCTAAAATTTCACACTCTTTCTAGACACTAACTCTATCCCTGTCCTCCTCTCCTCACCCTAACCTTCTTTCAAAACCCAATCCTAATTCTCTCCATCTCTCTCTAACTAACTACACCTATCCCTGTCCTATTCCCTAAACCTAAAAGTCTCCCTTTCCTATCTGTCCCCCCCCCCCACTCCTCCCTTCCTGTCCTACACGACATGATCGCACTTACCCAGTTCTCATGTCCATAACCTGTCCTCAATTCACACCTCTCTCTTTGCTCACATCCAGCTATGATATCCAATACAGAAGAACGAAATAAAGCACTCGCTCAAGCATCTTCAAGTCTCAGGACTTTTTAGGATTACTATATATACCACTACACTAATCCCTAAATACCTGCATTGTGCCATCTAAAAATCTATATATAGATCCAAAACCAAATTAAATCACCACACTTGGCCCAATGCAGGTAGTGGACTATGACTTCTGAGCACACAAACAAGGATTCACATGGTCATAGGACAACCTGTCAGGGAACCTGTAGGAAGCAAGCGCCGGCCAGTGCATTTCCTTTGGCTCTCTATGCCAAACTGGGCTAAGCCGACGGGCTAAGCTTGGGGAGAGTTATCGAGAGATTTCCTTCACCTAACCCCCTAACCCTAACCCTGCAACAGCGCCTCTTATAATATCGCCCGTTACACTGACCATTTTCTGTCTCCACCTTCCACAAAACACCCCAGTTACATAAAGATACATACCACTTCATAGACATAATCAGACCCATGGCTGTTCCTACACAAACATATCTGTTCACCATCGACATTGACAGTCTATACACCAACATAAACACCGATTTAGGCATTCATGTCATACACGCCGCCTTCCAAAAATATCCAGACCCAAAAAGACCAGACCCGGAACTCTTACAGTTACTCACACTCTGTTTGGAAAATAATGACTTCATTTTTAATGACACACATTATTTGCAAACACACGGAACAGCCATGGGTCAACGCTTTGCACCATCCTACGCAAATATATACATGAGCGAGTGAGAGTGAGAGGCCCTGGCCAAATGCCTGCACTTCTGCACAAATCAAGCTACCATCCCAAACATACCTTCAAAGGCATAATAAAATCACAGATTATCAGATTCCGTCCCATCTCATCCCGCACAGTTGATTTTGAAAACTCAACACGCATCCTGTTCACTGCATTATGTAAAAGAAAACACTCCAAACGGTTCCTGCGAAAAATATCAAAAACTCAACCTTGGCCTCTCTCGCTCCCACTTGCCCATCCAACACCAACACCATACACTCCAAACCCACTGATTTCCAACAGCACACTCCCTCAGCAACGCTGCCTCCCCACCGACCCCAGTACCCCTACCCGAACCAGGCTTTGTATCCTCCTAAAAATTACCCACCCCCCTACCGGAAACAGGGTTTGCATCCCACCCCTTCCCCTACCACTGCTGAGGTAGACAATAACCATCCCAACAACAGCACACAACACACCACTATAACACAAATACTCCCATTAATCTCAACTTTTTCTCATTGCATAACCGGATTACATCAAAAAATAAAACAGAATTTCACTAGCATTCAAACACACCACCCGCCCCTCCAAAACCATAAAATCATTTCGGCCTATAAGAAGAACCCCAACCTCCAAAACATCCTCGTTACAAATTCACAACACACAGACAGCCCAAAAAAACCCCGGAGATCGCCATTACAAAAACAGAACGTTTATCCACAACCCCTACAATAACCTATCCTTTCCACCACACAGATCCTTTTCCTTACAACACAGTAATATTGTTTCTATCATCACATGCACAATTTGTAATAAACACTACATCGGCGAAACCCAGAGCACACTTCTCATCCGTTTACAACAACACCTGTGTAATATCCACTACTCCACTAGTTACACACTTCCAGACCCATTCCACAGACTGTCTCATCATTTCAGGCCTAGAAAACAACAGCCTTTGAACCACAGGGCAGAGGAGATGCGCAGAGAAGGTCTGGATCCAGAGGCTGGGCACCATAACGCCTGCGGGCCTAAATGATGTTCCCTAATTCACAATTTTCCCTCTAGATGGTGCTGAGAGACCAGGAGCGGCAGACTGTCTCCCCAAATGTTCGAAGCTGCCAGTGTTCTATTGCAGATATTTGGATGATATTTTTGGAGTGTGGACTCACACAGAGGCCAATTTTAAACAGTTTATTAGCACCCTGAATTCTCACCATGATTCGATTAATGTCAACTATAATTTACACAAACTGAAGAAATCGAATTTGGACACAGGTTTTTATCATAAAAGAAACTGCAGAAAGGTGGACTCTGGGAACCAGAGTGTATTTTAAGCCAACAGATACACACGCTTTGCTACATAAAGAAAGTTTCCACCCTAAACATACCTTTAAGGGGATTATTAAATTTTAAGCTTTCATAGAATATGTACGAAGTTGGATGATGTTTTAGTGGCAACTAGGACACTCTTGAAAGCTCTCGGGGTCTAGAGGTTACAGCAGGACTTTTCTGCGTTCTATTAAAGTGGAAGTACAACAGAGTTTACGTGTGGGACAGGTAATAAACAGAGTGGAACAAAATAAAAACTTGGTCCCTCTGGTATCAACCTACTCTACATCCTCACTGAAATTAAATTCGGTGGCAAAAACTCACTTTAAAAACCTACAGGATGCTATTCGACCTTTGTCGGGATTCAAAATCATTTCGGCTTTTAAACGCAACAGGAATTTGAAAGATCTTTTGGTTCATGCCTCGCTGGAAAATAAAAAACAACCACCTGAATATTCTCACTTTAAATCGATCAGATATGTTAAGAACAAGTACACAGATTTGAGTGCTCCAGTCTGGCAGCACTTCCAGCTGGACTTATCAAATATCATTTATGTAATTGAATGCAGATTGTGTGAAAAACTGTATAGGACAGACAAAAAACACATTACTGCAATGTTTGAAACAACACATGTACCATGTTGGTTGAGAAATTAAAAACGCTGAACTTTATTTTTCACTTTCGTGGACATGGTGTGGAAAATTTGCTTATTGCTGGCCTTGAGTCGCGAATCGGTTGGTCAACAGCCCAGAGATTAGCAGTGGAGAGATATCGGATTACAAAGTTGCACCCAACAGTCTAATTGAAGTTTAATAAAACAAAATTTATTTTTTTCTGCTGTTAGCTGAGCTGGCTAGTGAATTGTGTGAAAAAGTGAAAAAATGAAAAAGTAAGGAGTGTTGAGGCTCTCTGTGTTCCCATGCTTTCTGTAGGTCCGACAGGACAACAGATAATTTATTTGACAAAAATGTATTTTTTTCTCCAACCTAACCTGCCAGTGCCACAAGGACCTCTTTCTCCCTTTCTTAGGATCACTAGATCATTTGAACAGTTTTCACAAAAGCCTTTTTGAGACATGTCTGCCCTGATTACTCATCACAAACACCTGTGGTGAGTACTGAAGGCAAGTTGATTGCCAACAGGTGGTGCAATCCTCCCTGTGGGTGTTGTTGTAGGCAGAGAACCTACCCAAACCCACCTCCCTTCCCTTTTTGTCCTCTGCTCCCTCCTCCTGTTTTCCCCCTCCTTCTTGTTCCCTTCTCCTTCCCTCCTTCTCCCCCTGTCTCCCTTCTCCTCCCTCCGTGTCATACACTTGCCCTCTATCCCAAACCCGTTCCATCCATAGCCTCCCCTGCCCTTCACATCCCCTCATTTCTAAATGTCTCTTCTGCTCTTCCCTCTCCTACCCCATTTTCTCTTCCGCCTGGTTTGTTTTCCTGTATTCTGGCATCCTAGTCTCCTTTCCCTTCCCACAGACCCCCTCCCCTTCCCTTAACTGGACCCTACTCTCCCTTACTTACCTTTTCCTTACAGCGGTCACATCTACACCTCAACCAGGGAACACCTCGCAAGAAGCAAAAGAATAAGTTATTATTTTTTTCTCTCTCTTTTCTAAACAAATGAATAAAAGAAATTGCTGTTCAAATACTCGCCTCTTCAGCATCATTCCTATATGGTTACTTTTATACGGTTCAGACTTGATCAATTGCTGCATGGGTCCATAGACAGTATTTTACCATTCATACCTCCTCTCTAATATATTGCTCCACATAAGCCTAATTATTATTAATTTTATTATTTTCCCTATGAATTGCACACACACATATACACATACATATTACTTACCTCATGCCTTAGTCCTTATATACATGCTGTTCAACATCAATGTTATTTATTTATATATTTATATATTTAGAACTGATTATGGTACACTTACCCTACTGCACTTTATACATACTTCACATATAAGTGCCTACTGCTACTGGTGCTAGGATTTCCTGCCCACATTTTAAAACTTGTTATTGGATTTTTGGTTGTGTTATATGTGGGTTCACATATTCTTAAACGTGTGCCTTCTTTCAATGACTTACTGTATGCCTTGCCTTTTATATACGAATACGAATACGAATACGAAATACTTTATTGATCCCCAAGGGGAAATTCATTAAATATATATATATATATTTCATTTAAACAATTTTTATTCATGTTTGCTTATATGGTTTTATCCTTTTATAGTCATAGATTGCCTACCTACTGCATGCACGAATTTATCCATAAGTTTTTGCTACAACCTTGCCAGAACTTATTAATATGGCACTTACTAAAACACACACACAACACTCACACACAGGTCCTCACATTATTACATCATATATTAAACACACGCTCTCCCCTTTTATGAAAAAAAAACTGTTCCGTAGTCTAAATAAGAACCTCAAGGACCCACTGTATTCATGGACCCGTGCAGCAAAGAGGTCGCTGCTCCTCGTGTGGGGAGCCGTTCCTGGTCGGCCTTGTACACAGGCAGCGCACCGGAGCCAATCTGCCTGAGCTAAACATGTTTGTACACTCCCTCCCAACTGCAACCTTGCCACTACCACAACCTTATCTCCACAGTTGTTTCTTCATTAAAAAGGATGCTTGCTCCTGGTGGGGATTGAGCCTGGGTCCCCAACGTGGCCGTGGCAGGCAGCTGCCTTTTCCACAACGCTATTTGTACAGTAACTTATCCCCAGTCTTTCACCTTTTACACACTGCTTTTATTGAGAACAGAGCAACACGTTCAGTAGGCCAGTGCAAAACAGGTCTATATTTGACCCCTGAACCCTAACCCAACCCTAACCCTTTCCCCTTTTTGGGAAAGCGTTTTTAGTTGTTTGTTTTCACTTTTTTATTACACATAAACAACAAAAAGCCAAAAAAAAGCACAAAACATAAAAATACAAAAAAGTATAAAACACAAAAAGACAAAACAAATAAAGAAAACAAACATGGATGGTTGGACGGTGGTGCAGCGTGGCAGGAGGCGCCAGCGCACCCGCCAACCTGACTGGGACCAGGGGTACAGGAAGTCCTATGGGCGGATGGACTGCACACCCGGGCCCAAGCCCCATATCATAACTCTAACCCCCTAACGGGTTCAGGTCCATGAGCTTCTGTTTGAAATGCTTGACAACGTTCAGCATGAAAGTCATGGTCACATGCTTTCCATCAACATGGGTCCGCAACTGGTTGGACACCTTACGCTTGTCTACTGGCACAAGGTTGACGGTCAGGTGCCAACCACCATCAACAAATGCCACCTTGACCCCATGGACATGTTGCCACTTGTCCAGCACAGGCCGGGAGTAATCACTTGTGTGCAAGTGTTTCTTTAGGTATTGCCACATATGCATCACCCGCAGCTTGGTTTCCCCCAAAAACAGGTGGTGTACTTCAGGGTTGATAGAGTACCATCACCACCCCATCAACATCTGTCCTGTACACAAGTTCTTGAGGGTTAGGGTGTGGTGTCGGGAAAAAGGTCAAGCACAAATCCTCATCGTTCAGGAAAGCTTTGGGATCCACGTAAAACCTATAAGCCTCCAAGAGCGTAGAGGTATTCTCCTCAGCTACGTCATAATATTCCATGACTGTGTTGGGAATTACACGCAAGCTAGGGAGCAAGGGACCAACACAGGACACAACTGTGCTCTGTAAGTGTAAGTGAAAGTGTTGTGTTTGCTTGTAAATAGTGTAAAAGTGTAAATAGTGCTTGTAGCAGTGGGAGATGAGTGATGTCTGTTTGAAATCCAATGCAAAAATGAGCTCTCTAAATGAATGAAAAGCTTAAAAACCTGTTTTCTAACTTATTTTTTAACTTAATATGTTGTCTATACAAATGAATGGTGATTTTAACTCTATGCCAAATGAAATTTAATCATGTATTTTTAATTGTAAATAACTTTTGATAGGAGTGTTTTAGAAACTTGTAACCAACATGAACCCCCACTATATCTTGCACAAGCTTTCCAATGGTAGCACCCGTGTCACCCTCCGACTTTGGGAAGTGTGCGCAACTTGTGTCAAAAAATTTATTTTTGCTGTATCTCTGGAGCGGTAAGTCGTAGCGACATGGGACCGAAACTGGCGTGTTCAGCGCCCCCCGAATTAGGTCACATGCCACCCACTCCCAAGTCTCTAGGACACATGGTTCCCAAGATATGACCCAATCAGATTTACGTTTTTTGGGATCTTGTATCACTTGTAACTCCTGAAGCCAAGCAGGTAGAGTCATGGAACCTTGACCATTGGCTCCTGCCTTACCAAACAGGAGCCCATGTAGGTAGTTACACCCATGCTAGAGAGTCCTTGGGATCCAGTAGACACTTAAGCCCCCATGCCACGTCAAGGCAGAGTCCATGTGAGGGTTTTTTTTTTTTGTTTGTTTGTTTTTTGTTTTTTTGTTCTTTTTTTAACAATAAAACATGAAAATTTGCTCCTGTTTACTAACTTTCACAATGCAACATTCAAAATTTCACTTATTTTTAGTTAACTTTGAACAATTGCACAAACAATAACAATGAAAACTGGAACAAATCACTCACTTTTATTTGCATTTCAAAAATTGCACTAACAATCACTAGAACACATTTGTTGTCTTTGGGCATGCATGCCAGTTCCTCCGCTGTCCATTGCATGGAGGAATTTGCAGGTAGGTACATTGACTGAGACCTCTGGGACTTCATTCTCCTCTGGTCACAGGGGTCGTTGTGACTTCGGAACAGGTTGAGTTTGTGTCACTGCGCGGTAGGGGATGTCTTCGTGGAGCTTCCAAATGACCATGTTGAAGATCTTTGGAAGGATGAACTTTGACTGGATCTGCAACTTCTGCAGTTGACCCTGGTGGAACGTCTTACTCATTTCGGTCAGGAAGTCCCTCAGGTGGTTGAAGTCCACACACTCGCCATTCATGACTAGGCCAATGCAGCTGACAAATGTGAGAACCGGAGGAGGAGATTGTTTGGAGTTTTTCTCATTGCAGCTGGAAGGTGAGCAAGGACCTTCTCCATCCATGGCATGCGGTGGTCTCTGTACTTGTCCAGGTTCCTGGAGTATGTAAGGCCCAGCCTCTCCATCTCGACGCAGACTTCCAGGGTCTTTTGGGCAACAATGGAGATAGGGAATGGATCACAGTCACTTCGGTGGATCTGCACATAGTCTTTAAAGTTCCACCAAACTCTCTTGCCTCCCTTCACATCCCTGAACTTGAATGCTGGGAAAAAGTTCAGCTGTGCTTCAATGAAGCCTTGCACAAGACACTCCTTGACATCTTTGCCAGACTGTGTGACCAAGGTGTGAGCCCTGGCAAAGGTGTTTGGCCCTGGAAAACAGTCCTTGACCGCAAGATCCTCACTAAGAGTATCAAGGGGCCAGGCGCCTATCAGCCTTCTAGGTGGGTGGTTGGACTTGAGAGCAGCCATGGGGATGTCAGTGTTCCACTTGTACAAATCCTGAAGCAGCACTGTGACAAGGGCAGCCCCTGTCACTGATGGTGCTGCGTCCAGTGTCTGGCAGAGAGGTAACAGGCGCTCATTGCGCATCCTTTGCAGCTCTTGTCTGGTCCAATGATGTAGTGGAGGTGGTGTTTCCTCAGAAGTTGCACTGGATGAGGTGCCAGGCCTATGAACCCTCTCTGCTTGCTGAGGCTTTTGTCGCTGACTGTGCTTGTTCCCAATGACACACTTAGTTGGAAATCCACTGGGGACAGAGAACGTCCATATATGAGCTCTTCCAGCGCAAGCTCATATTGGAATGCTTTCCATGTGGCATCGTAGCGCGTGACTCCCATATGCTCCCGATACACCTGTGTCAGGTTGTCCACCAAATAATCCAGGACGTCATGGAGAGTTGAAACAATGCCAACATTTGACTTGTCCTGGAATGGGACAAGGACTGGGTGTTCCTCCAAGAGACAGGTCAAGCTCTCCAGATTGAAGTGTTCTGATGGGTCAAGGTTGCACAGCACTCCACCCTCAAACCTTAACACTTGTTCGATCCTGCATGAGAGTTGACCCACCATCCTGTCATGTAGGTCCTGCATGTGCCTGAGGTAGCCTCCTGCCTGTGACAAAAGGGCGCTGTGATAGTTAGGGTGAGAGAACCCACATGTCACAATGGCACCACTAACTGGATGCTTGTATGGCATCTGGATGTGGGCATGTGGTGAGTCCACATACATCTGCAAGAAGGTGAGCTTGCCATCTTTCCCGAGAACATCTAGCAACTCCTGACTCACATCCATCTGACTGTTGTCTAGATTGCTCTGAAAGTTTGTGGCCTCAAGCATCCCACATATCTGGAGAACAAGATATGGCTTTCAGGATCCTTGGGCACAATGTTGCAGGCAAAGTGGACAGACACAGACCTGTCCTGAGATGGGTCTACAATGTCTGTGATGTCCACTGGTTCCTGGTCTCTTTGGCCAAACCGATTGAGGAGGACAACCTTCATAAAATAACAGGCATTGGACTTCTCCACTGCTTTGTCGATGAGGGACATGGTCAATAGCGCATCTCTTCTGAGGATGTGGAACCTTGACACGTCGAAAGTGCTCTGTTTTTGGATGGTGGGCCGACATTTCTCTTTGTCAGGTAAGTTGCGGAGCAGGTCCTTGAAGTTGTCAGTGACATCGTTGAGGAGCTCCATTGCCATCAACGTGTACAGGTCCTTTCTTAACAGCCTATTGTCTGGGTCTGTTTCAGTGGCTGGGATCACTGTCATTAGGAGATGGTAGCCACCATCTACATAGCTGATATGACCCACAGCGTTTCTCAGGGCCAGCAGGTTGTTCTTGCTGTACCTCTTTAGGTCCATGTGTTTTTTAAGGAAGTGGTAGTGAGGTTGCATGGATTGAGTTTGAAGTCTTGGAAGGAGAAGGTAGTGAAGACCAGCTAGAAGTCCCTGCAGGTTTTGAAACTCAAAAACAAGACCACCAATATCAAAAGTAAACTTCAAAAAAGAAGCTGGGTCAGGGACTATTGTTGAATGTATCCCAATGGTTTCATCTGCATGCAAGAAGTGTCCAATATCATCAAATTCCCTGATGGTACGTAATACACTGTTGCTGTTGGTGATCCCAACATTCAGAAATGTATCCTCACACGCCATGTCTCTGTCTGATTAAGCAAAGATATATATATATATATAAATAGAACCTGGTTTCAAGTCTCTAGCTGTTTGCGTTCCTGAGTTACAGACCTTAATTGGTTTGAACTTGAGAAACTTTGATGCATAATAACTCTGGCCTGAATGGAGTAGAGAGATGAAACCAGCATATTCCTGCTCCGTGGATCGAGACCTTTTCGACAATGCATCTACTTTGGCTGTAGGACCTAAAATAAAAAAGTTGAACTTTCTCCATCTCAAAGTCCAACATGGTCTTTGGCCCTTTAACCCTAAGAGGGCATTGCCTGGCTTGGGGCTGCATGAGACATGGAGTTTTTTGCAGTCTTGTAGTACTTTTCGAGCCCTTTCCAGAGCGGTTGTCCCCATCATCCTAGGTCAAGGGTCGGCAACCTGCGGCTCCGGAGCCGCAAGCGGCTCTTCAGCCTCCTTGTAGTGGCTCCCTCTGGCCTTGACCAAAAAAACATGAAAATGAATAACGGTTATTTCTTAATTTAATTTTTATTTATTTTATTTTTATTTATTTTGTTGCACAGTTATCTTGGAGTTTGAGGTGATACTTTAACATCAAATTTAAAAAAAAGGTTTTAATAATTTGTCAGCTAAAATATGCGTCACATCCACATCTATAGCCCTCACCTTTACCTGCAGGCGGCTTCTTGAGTGTCCGACCCCCGCCCTCGGTAAGCTAACCATGAGTAAATCCAAAAAAAAAAGTCTCAGAAGAAAATAGAGAGTTTAATTCTGCGTGGACAGATTCATTTGCCTTCACTGCCAACGATGCTGGCTTACCTGTGTGCTTGATATGTGGTGAGAAATTAGCAAACAACAATGCAAGACCAACAATGTAACGTTGAAAGACATTTTCAGAACAAGCACTCAGCATTCGCTGAAAAGTACCAAACTGAAGATGAGCAAAAGAGAGCGATTTCAGAACTGCTACGGAAAGTTGAGCAGAGCAAACATACTTTCAAGAAGTGGATCAACTCTCCAAACTCAACAGCTGCTAGTTTTGTGGCAGCTCAGGAGATCGTAAGGAGGGGAAAGCCAAAGAAAGGCTTTGTGAATTTACTTCCAAAGTCACTGGATCGAAAGCTGCTGACGTTTCACTGCATCTTGCACCAAGAAGCACTGTGTGCTCAAACATTCCCCCCCGAATGTATAGAAGTGATGAACCTTGTTATTCAGATAGTGAACAAAATAATGGCAAAGGGGTTAAACCACTGACAGTTCTGTTCCTTGTTAGATGAAGTCGACAGCGCATATTCGGATCTCCTGCTGCACAACAAAGTCCAGTGGCTGTCCAGGGGAGAGGTGTTGAAACGCTTCACTGCTTGTCTGGAACATGTGAAAATCTTGTGAAAAATTGGAAAGCAAAGGCCTCAGCTATCCTGAACTGATCTAGATCTAGGTTGGCTGGAGAAGTTGCACTTCATGGTGAATATGACAAGTCACTTAAACACGCTGAACAAAAATCTCGAAACACGGCCCTGCAGATGCTGGAGGATGTTTTGGCATTTGAGCGCAAGATGACGGTGTTTGCCAGGGATGTACAGAGACGTACGCTCTCTCACTTCCCCTCCCTGAGAGAGTTCAAAGAAGAACACAATCACATAAATTGTGATTATTTACAGCGTGCAGTTATCGTAATGCAAGCTGCATTTGGAGAAGGATTCAGCGAGTTCAGAAGGGAAAAAAAAACTCTGTCCTTCCCTGTCACACCCCTGGACATCATCCCATCCCTGCTGAACATTTCCGTATTTACAGGAGTAAGTCAGCCCAATCTTGAAATTGACCTGGCCGACATAGAGGATAAAGACTTATGGGTGTCCAAGTTCAAAAGCCTGACAGCGGATCTCGAAGAAGTCGCCCATCAGAACACATTTGGAGTCCTGTCCATCTTTGGCTCCACATACTTATGTGAGCAGGTTTTCTTGAACATGAACTTCATAAAGTCCAAATATCGCTCCCGCCTCACAGGTGACAGCCTGCAGTCCTGTGTGAAGATCAAAGTCACATCTTACAGCCCTGACATAGAGAAGATCTGCAGCAATCTTCAGAAACAGAAGTCACATTAAACAGGTGAGAAGACTAGCATTTATTAGGCTATTATTTTTCAGAAAAACATTTATTTTAGACCTGGAGCTGATGTAGTTTTGTTTGTATGTTCAGGTGCTTCGGTTGATTGCTGTACGTGGCTGAGGAAAAAAAAAAAAAAACGGAAGAGGATGACAGCACACTGTAATGGACTTTAGTCACAAACATTCCTGTTTTGTTTTGTTTTTTTTTTTAAAGCTGCTAAGCTGCGGCTATATGTTTTATTTATATTAAAGTGGGCTAGTTTTTATTTTATTAATTTTACACAAAATATGGGAAGGACTCAAATAGGCTTGCATAGTTCAGTATTTAATTCATTTCAAAGTAGGCCTGCACATGCACACTACACTTCTGTTAGGGGTTTTCCTTTGTTAAAACAGGTAAAAATAGAAAAAGAATAAAACTTGTAAAACTTTATAAGCTGTATGTTTTGCGGCTCCAGACTATTTTTCTTTGGTGGAAGAGGGGGCAAAATGGCTCTTTTGATAGTAAAGGTTGCAGACCCCTGTCCTAGGTGCTTCCGTTGCCTAGTTACGTATCGTTTTTGGTAAAAAAGTGCAACTTTTGAGGGCTTGTAACTCGGGACTGGAGCAACGTAGGAGGGTGGTTGTTACATATCTGCGCACTGCTCGTCACGTGCTTTCAGGTGACGTGCGATTTGACTCTATGAGCAACTTTGTGCAAAAGTTACTGCCACAGACCTGAGCCTGACATATGTGGTAGAGGAGAGAGAGACAACGCAGCAACGCAGTTTCAACCAGCTTTCTAGCTGCTTCCATTGAGGAGTTATAGGTGATGGAAAATCTTGGCTGTGACACTTAGTGAAATTTTCACTAACTTCCCCATTGGCTAATATGGTTTCCAGGATTGTATCTATGAGATGACAGATTTGTATCTATTTGACCAAGGACCCATAGATACAAGCAAGGAAACGTCGTTTAAAACACTATAACTTATAATGGTACTGGAGAAATCAACGTTCTCATAGATGTAATGGTGTGACCAAGTGGTGCTTGACATATGTTATAGAGCAAGGAGAGAGCTTTGCAAATCAGTTTGAACCAGGTTCCTAGGTGCTTCTGTTGTCAAGTTATAAGGGTTTAAAAGTAAAGGTCAAACAGGTGAAATAGATACAAATCCAGTGGAGGGAAAATGTCCATTTTAATTCTTACTGTAACTTTGCCATACAGTGGCCTATCAACTGGGAACAAAGTTTTAACGAATCCTGGCATTGCGCTGAACGCGTAGATGTGTGTTTTGTCTTCCTGCTGTCTGGGAAAAGACATAAAAACGAATTTAAAGATTGCATGTGATAAATAGGAAAGTGGAATTTCCTTGCTAAAATCTGTCTGTTTGACGGCTCGTAACTCGGGGCCGGAGGGACATAGGAGGGTTCTTGTGACATATTTGCGCAGGGCTTTTCATGTGCTTTCAGGTGACGTGGACCACGTGGCTCTGCGAGCAACTTTGCGCAAACGTTGCTGCCACAGACCTGAGCCATATGTGGTAGAGAGACAGTCGCAACGCAGTTCCGACCACGTCTCTAAGTGCTTCTGTTGCCTAGTTACGGGCCGTCAAAGGTGAGAAAGTGCACCTTTTGAAGGCTTGTAACTCAGGGCCAGGAAAATGTTTAAAACACTATAAGTTCCCATAAATGTAATGGTGCACACCTAGTGGTGGCTGACATATGTTACAGACCTTAATTGGTGTGAACTTGAGAAACTTTGACCCCTCATAACTCCGCCCCTGATATTATAATTATTTAATGAGTTTTTAAACATTGAACATTATTTAATGAGTTTTCAAAAACTGAACATGAGTCAATGAGTTTTTAAACATGCAAAATGATTTCCTGAAATTTTTAACATTTAACATTATTTAACGCGTTT